>WAAG01022767.1:690-18422 GCA_013390105.1 Tichodroma muraria
AAACAGAGAAATGAAAATTTTGTCCTAGAGAAGAAGATAAAGAAGAGAACCTTTGTTGTTGAACAGTTTTGTCTTTAAAAAATAAACCCCATGAATCGATTATGGCCCAGAAGTACAGCTATTAAAGAGCTGTGAACATGGGAGGAATTTCATGATACAAATGTTCCGGGCGGCTGTTATCATGGAAAGTTTGTTTTGTCTTGTTTTCTTTTAGTTTTTAGTTCCATAGTAAGTAAGAGATGCTCCAATCCCTAGAAGAATTGAAGAAAGACTATTCTAGAATTGAAAAACTGACTGAAAAGTTTCTAAATGTAATTTCTCTATGTTGTTAATGAGAATGAAAGAAATTTTGGTAATAGAGGAAGAATGTTTGAAGGGTTTCATTCTAATTCTTAGAGTTTGGTATTTTTTCTTCTTTCCTTTTTTTTTGTGTTAGTTAATAAAGTCTGTCCTTTTCAAGTTTAAGCCTGCTTTGCTCTTAATTACAGAATTTTTTTATTTTTTTTTTTCAAAATTGGCAACCCAGATTAATAGTTTTCTGTCTGGTTCAAACTGAAACCACGACAGAGATCAAGCCAAAGTGCTCTAATCAGTCAGGCTGGTCCTCTGTCTTGCCACCTTATCTTTTGGCACATGGGGATGGCCTCTAAGAGACTCTTCTTGAAAAATGTCCAGCCATCCCTTTGCCCTTCAGGACTGTATCCCAAGGCCAAAATCCCAAATTGGCCAAAGTCTGCCTTCCAGAAGTCCAAGACAGTGGTTTTACTGACCCCCATTCTCACTCCTCTGAGCTTTATCATTTTGTTATCACTGTGCCCAAGGTGGCCTCCAACCACCACATCACCCACCAGTCTTTGGTCACAAATACAAGTCCAGTGGGACATCTCACAGCACTCTGCAGCTATGTCAGGAATCCACCTTCCACAGACTCTAGGAACTTTCTAGACTTTATCCTACCTGATTTATTGCATTTCCTGCAGACATCTGCTAAACTTAATTTACACAAGAACAAAATCTAGCTATCATGAGACTTCTCCCAGCTGCTTTTAGCATATTTAATCTGCCTCTTCATCCTGGTTGAGTCTATAATAGACTCCCACCATGATATCTGCCTTGTTGACCTTCCCCTTTATCCTTCCCAACACACGATCCTATTGTAAACATCATTAAGTTTAGACAATCAAAGCATACTCTAACATAGAGGGCTACCTCCTTGTCTCGCCTTCCTTGTCAATGCCTTCTGATGAGTTTATAGCCATCCATTACAGCAACTCCAGTTGTGCACATCATCCCACTATGTCCTGCTATATCATCTTTTTACCGCTATAAATGGCTTCCAGCTTCTCATTGTTGCCCATGTTGTGTGCAAAGGGTAGATGCACTTCAGCTGTGCTATTGATCTTTTGGGGGCAAGAGGCCCTAATTCCTACCTGATCACTCCCAGGTGCATCCGTGATTTCCAGCACATCAATAATCCTTGCATCTTTAATGCCATATTGATCTCCATCCCCTACCTCTACTGAAGTCAGACTGAAAAACCTCACACACCATTCCTCAACCATTATCATGCCATCACCAGACGGTGTAGTGAACCAATTTTTTAATTTTCCCCCTTCAAATCTAGTTTAAAGCTCTTTCAGTGAGCTCTTATAACTCCTGGCCAAAGATCCTTTTGCCCCTTTGAGGAAGGTGTACTGCAGAAGAATTTGACAGCAAATATTTTCCAGAAGACTTTCAAATTTGTAACAGAAATCATGAAAAAACATCCTGGGTCAAGGGTAGTTGTCATATGTATCCTGAAGTGGTGTGTTGTCTATGCTATTTTTTATTTAGGGCTATGTCAGTTTTATTCACACCCACTTTTAGTAAGGTTAGGACCACACTCCTGTGTTATTACAAATGTGGTTTTTTTCCTCTATTACTTCACAAATACTGTGCTGAGAATAATAGAAAGACAGAAGAAATGGAAAATGAGCATGGGAAAGGTGAAGTTTTATGTTGGTATTCATGTATAATCGCACTCTACATAGCAATAGAGGTGTATAAGTGGCTTCTCCCCTTCCAAAATTTTCACAAGAAAACTCTTCAGTTCCTCTAGATAATGCATACAATCAAAACCAAACTTAAACCAAAATAATACTAAGTCAGTTTTCAGTTTGAATGAGCAAATTTCAACTGATGGGTCCTAAGAGCTTTGCAGAGACAATGGAGGCATCTGCATAAGATAGACAGCCCATCATAGTCACAAACACTCCAGATTTAAATATTTCTGATATAGTAAAGGGAAAACAGAATTTGAATAGCAAATACATTTTTGACACATACAACTGCATAAACTTAACTTCAGGTATAAATATGACATACAGAAAAAACCCAAACCTATCTGTAAAGGACTGGCAAAATAGTCACTACAAGGGAATAGAAAAAATGAGCTTTTTCATCAGTTTTGAATTTAGAATTATTGAGTGTCCATATTATGAAAATGTTTCAAAATTAGGCTATTTTGCACAAAATAGAATTAGCATCTCTCTGTTTTCCACTGATGCCTGCAAAGCACTGAAGACATGTCCTTCAAAGGTCACTCTTTTCTTTGTTTATACTGTTAGAAATGCTAAAGGACTGCCTGTGTATACAGCAACTATCAAACATAAAACTGAGTTGCTTTGCCCTTTAACCTGTTACCAATTGAGACACAAAATTATTTTGTCTTTTTGGATTATACTTAATTCATGGAACAAATAATGACATTTGACAAACGTGACATTTGAGGTCAGGGAAGGAAGGCAGGAAGGCAGGAAGGCAGGAAGGAAGGAAGGAAGGAAAGAAGAAAGGGGGAGATTTCTTTTTATAAGAGCTGTTTTTTTAGAATTTTTTTTTTTTTTTTGGTCCTCTTTTTGCTTTGGAACTTTGCCTATGAGTATACTATTTTGAACTAAATTCACAGGACAAAGATATAGATATCTGTGGAATTTCTGTTACAGGAAGAGATTCCTCATTTCTGACATTTTTTTCTGAGGACAGTGAGGTCTAGAAAGTATTTTTTCTAAGACTGCAACAGAGAGACAAGAGGAAGTGCACACAGTGCTAAGAATGAGATGTCAATGCTTGTGCTTTGATGTGCAGTGAAAAACTTTGAAAAGTGGTGATTTGACTTTAATCCAGACCAGAAATCTGGAGCAGATTGGAAGACGACTTCCTCTCCACTTTCATATTCACCAAACATATATAACTTGTGATGCAGGAGTTTGAAGCAGAAGAAATTTGTCTTTATTTTATGGTCTATTTCTCTTTCTGTTATTGAAGTTTTTCACTTAATGCAGTGAAACAAAAGCTCAAGATGATCTGTATGCAGACCAGATAGCAAAAAGACTATTTATGGAAAAATGATAAAGGTAACTGGACATGATTCACTAGGCTAAACCTATTCAAGAGAATCACAGTCTTTTAGCGCACACACACAGTATTTGATTTTGATGAATTTTAAATTCTTGGTTATTTCCAGCAGTGACCAAACACATTTCTGTGTTTGGAGGAAGAAAAGCTATATCAAAAACAAATGAGGCTATGGCCCTGCTAAGGTGTTTAGGTCATTTGCTGATTACAGCACGGCACAGTACAGATTTGGCCACTGGGTATGAGGAACAGAATGGTAGCATACTGCCACCAAAATTGCTGACTGCAAAGTAGCAGTTATTCCCACTTATTGGAATCATGCTGCTTTTCTAGATCCCCAGATAAGCAATTGCTAAATTGTGCATAAATTTTCTAACTTATTTTAAAACTCAATGTGAAAACACCTATGCAGATAACTAGTATGCACTTTTTGATTAGTTTTTGACAGAAACACATTACAGACAAAGCCCCTATCATAACCCCTAAAACTGTATCCTTTCCCTACCACCCCACCCTCCTTTTGCCTAACTCAATTTATAGCTTCATAACTGTATAAAATGCTGCCTATATTTAGAGCAAGTTTTGTATTCCTCCCTCACAAGCTTATAGAAATATTTTTCTCTCCTCATATGAGTTCTCCTCATATGATTTTTTTTTTTTTGCCTGGCAGGAAAGCACTGCTTAACAGTTTCTAGGTTGGTTTGAAGAAGAAGTGTCAGCCTTACATATTCACAACATTTCAATGAGGTTGTACTGTAGGAGGTAACTTTTCTTCTACTACACACAACAGCAAGAACTACTTACACAGGTTTAACAAGAATATCAGTAGTCATTTTTTCAAAGTTAGGAACAGAACATTTTAAATGTTCCATATCTTGTCATAAAAAACCTAAACATGCTGCTTCAAATATGATCAAAACTATGAACAAAGAAAAACTAATTCTTTATGACAAAATCAGATTTCTGAAGATAAAGAAAAGTAATTTTATCAAAATTTCTATAGATGTTAATATTCAAACTTCAGCTTCTCACTTTGTAGCTTACTAATAAACCTCATGTTCTTTGGCAGGACAGAAATAGTGAGAATACTCCGTCTTTTTTTCTATTTCTATTTAGTACTTAATGGGAAAAAAAGTCTACTTCTGTATTATGTTTGGCATTATATAGTATTAACATGGTAAAACTCAGTGCAATTTTCCTTTATTCATTGTTCCAAGATATTTTGTTTGTTGCACATTAATAAAGCAGATTATCATGTTACTGGAGGATTTGATAATTAAATTCTCAATGTACAGAATTGCTTAACAAGCTTGCCTGCCCCCCTATTATATAAATTAATCCCAGGTGACATAACATAAGAGGAGTAACTGTACCTAATGTCATCTTTGTATTATTTCAAAAACAAATTTCTGCTACTTAAAGAGCTTTGAAACACATTGAAGGCTTGTTTTAGTTTTTTGTGGGCCTTTTAAAATTTTATTTTTATTTTTTGCCTTTTCCTGTTGTTGAAGATAAGTTAATGACAAATATTTTAACTGAGTATTCTTCAAATTGTTTGAAAATTTTAGAAATTATCCTGCTATGCATGCTCGTATTTATGATCCAGCAAATTCCATTAAAATCTGTCACGATCTTGAACCTTTTGAGCTCTATGTTGTGCACCAAAAGGACTGTCTTTCTTTAACTTCAGCCAGCAACTAAACACAGTTCAGCCAGTCAGTCACCTCCCACTCATGTGAAGGGGGAGAGAATCCAAAGACTAACAGTGAAAACTCCTGAGATAAAGATGGCTTAATAGCTAAAGCCAAAGTCATGCACACAAGGAAAGCAGAAAAAGGAATTAATTCACTGTTTCCCTTAAGTAGGGAAGTTTTCAGGCATCTCAGAAAAGCAGGGCTTCCTCACGTGAGTTACTTTAAAAGACAAACCACTCTGAAAGTTCCCCCAGTTTTTTATTGCTGAGGATGATGCCATGAAGTATGGAATATCTCTTTGGTCAGTTGGGGTCAGCAGTTGCAGCTGTGTCCCCTCCCAGCTTCTTGTGCACCCCCAGCCTCCTCACTAGTGGGGTGAGAAGAAGAAAAACCATTGAGGCTGTATAAACACCCAGTAATAGTTAAAATACTAACTATATTCCGGTGTTATCAACACAGTTTCCAGAACAAATCCAAAGTAACCCTCTAGTAATTAATATGAAGATATTAACAAACATACATAAAGACAAAAGTTAAATAAGTAGGCACAACAGAGGATATTCAAACTGCACATTAGGAAGCTGAATATTTAACTGAAATGACAGCTGTTAAGTAAGCAGAACACAGAAAGTGTGTAATCTCCACCCTTGGAGATATTTAAAACTTTACTAAAGAAGTTGTGAACTCTCTTATTTAAGGTTCTAACTATCCTTCTTTCAAGTGGGAGCTTGGTTGGAAACAATCACCAGATGATCCTTCCAGCCTTTTTCTTTTTTTTTTCCTGTGATTTTGTGATTTCTCTCCATACATAATACTTGAAATGACAAGTCTAAAATATGGGGGATTCATGTCCAGTGGTCAATCTTCTCCTTGTCTGATAAATGTTTGTGTCATGCTGGACTAAGTTCAAAGTTAGTAGTTTTCTTCCTCTAAGAATATAAATGAATTGGCACCAATCAAGTCAGTTGGTGAGATTAATCAAAATAGCCCTCAAGTGTATGTGGCAGACTGTGTGTTATGGATAATTGCACTGGATCTGGCTGAGATGGAGTTCATTTTACCACAGCAGCCCTTACAGTGCTGTGCTTCGTGCTGGTAGGACAGGTGTGGGCAACACCCCCGTGCCTTGGCTACTGCTGAGCAGCGCTGGCACTGCATCACTCTGTCTCTTCAGCGTTCTGCACCCTACCAGTAGGATGGAAGTGGGCAGAATCCTGGGAGGGGACACAACTAGTAGAGCTGACCCAAAGTGACAAAAGGGATATTCCATAGAATATGATATCAGCTCAGATATAAAAGCTAAGAAAAGGAGGAGGAAGGGAGTGCATTTGTTATTTACAATGTTTGCCTTCCTGAGCAACCATTATGATTTTTTTTTTTTTTTTTTCCCACTTTCCTTACACACACACAACCTTTCTTTTCTTTTTTCTTTAGTAAACTTCCTTATCTCAGGCTATGAATTGGTTTCCATCTTACCTTCTCTCCCCTGTCCAACCGAGAAGGGGGAGTGATAGAGCACTTTGGTGGACATTTGGCATTCAGACAAGGTCAATCCTCTACAATAATCTCTCTTCTGCTCAGCATAATCAGTCTGTAAACATACACACAGAGAGTTCTCTCCTGATAAAGGTATGAATTAGGAGATCTTAATTCTGGTCTCTACAATAAATTAAACTGTACTTATCAAATGAAATTTTGAATTTGGTTCAAACTACAGAAGTTTTATCACAAATTGCTTCACAGACATATCCAAAATCTTATCTCCAAATCTTTCCCTCTTTTCAATCACACTAATACTATAACCTCTAGCATCTTCTCACAAAATGTGAATTGATATTTCATCTATGTACTTCATTGTCTCCAGTGCAATTAATTCCTTCCTAGTGTCTGTCCCAAATAACCCAAAAAAGAGGCCAGGTTAACACCTCTTTTGATGTTTTAACCTTGGTCTTTACACCTACTGCTTTCTCTCTCTTTTCCCCCAAGCTGTATTCAAGCTGTGTCCCTAAACCAAAAACCGATTAAGACACTCTTTGCTCATTACCTAAATCTCAGATTTCTAGCCTAAGTGCTAGGCAGTTGTGGCTGTTAAATGCGCATATTTCTTTGGAGGATTGCACATTTTACTAATGACTGCAAGATGACTGTTTAGCAATGTATTCATAACTAATTATGAACAGAAATAATTGTGTTAAATTGATATTTGAAAATTATTTTGAAGGACAAGAAATTGAGTAAATTGTCCAGTGACTAGAAAAAGTGAATGCATAAAATTCTGGATGTGAAATAATTTAAAAAACAACAAACCAACGCATCAAATTTTTTCTATATTTAAAAGTCTCTTTGCATTTAATGCAAAATTTCCCTTGAAGATGCAGAATATTCTGAATACATATATAGTTTAAAATGCATTTAAATTAATCGAAATAAAGATTTTCGTCTGAAAAAAACTATTATTATTTCAACTGTCTAGAACCTGTTTCTATAGTTATATATTATTACTTTTACACCCTTTAAATGTTGGCAGAATAGTTAACAAATGGGACTTTCCCTGCTGGCAATGGTTATTTTCAGAAAGTTATTTTCTTATGACAGTGCTTCAATGTTTAGAAAAAACACAGCAGAACTCTTTAACCATTTAATGAAATGAAACGTTTGACTACAAAATCAGAGTACAAATTTGAGCCTTATTCTTTGATTAGGAACAAATCGAGCAACCATGACACAAATGACTTACCTAGCCGTTCACTTTCTCTCAAAGGAGAAAGTGCTGACTTTGGCTGGGATGGAGCTGACTTACTTTTGAGTCTGCGGGAGACTGGAGGAGAGGGTGACTGTCTCAAAACCACCAGTTTGGAAGTGGTGGGGAACAGGGTGAGCTCTGNTTTTCTTGTTTCTTGTTTCTTTTTCTTCTCAAAACACACTAAGCTGACCAAGAAAAATTCCAATCAATGGCTTGTTAAATCCCTTCTTGTGTCTGGACAAATTAAAGTTTGCTAAGTTAAACTTTGCCAAGTGATTTATTCCATTGGAATGCTCCAAAATTTGCAAGTAAACGTGCTTTGTTTTTTTTTTAACCTCCTGACAATTTTGTTGTTTCTCCTATGTACTGCCCAGGGTAGATATAGCTGCCTTCCCCTGAACCCACCAAGCAGACTGGGGCATTACATTGCCTGTATAGTGCTGTATTTTATATTTATGACCAAAACTGTTTGGATAACAATGTTTCACCTTTTACGGAGCAGTGCTTATGCAGCATCAAGGTCTTCTCTGTTTCCTACAATGGCCAATCCATGAGTAGCCAGGGGTTCCACAAGAGTTGGGAAGAGACATAGCTGGGGCCTGCCCATTTTAAGGCCTCTGACAGTTTATATGCTGATATGAATGATATTTAACCACCCTGTTTTCCAGAAAGTAAATGTGTGGAAATTTGGAATATTTTGTTCTAAGTTTCTCAAGAAGCCACCACAGCTCCTAAGATGATACACAAAATAATGTAAAAAAAAAAAAAAATAAAAAAAAATCAGGGTCTTCTTGAATTTGAGACTTCAGTATTAAATATTAGACTTCTGGGGGCTCGTGGATAACTCTTCTCTGTAAGAAGGTTTGATTTGATCCTCTCTGATCTGAGAACATCTACATGTCAGTTATTTTAGTTAAAGAAGCATTCCAGAAACAAGACTTCAATGAGCTGCAATAAAAAATCATGTCAAATCAACAAGGGGCACAAAATTGTAATGATTCTAAATCATGTAAATACATAAAAGTATATGTATCTACGTTTGCTGGTGCACCAAAACAAGGAAAACCCTCAAAGTTATCAATTAAAGTTTAAGGGACATGATTTTTATATTTCAGGGAGTTTTGCACTTTTTTAGAATTCCAAATTAATGCTTTCTCAGATTTTCTCAGGATAGCTGGTCCCAAACTTTCCCCTCATATGTACCTTCCATATGTACCTTCCTCATATGTATCTTCCTTATCTTCCATATAATATGGGGGAGATAAGCGTTTACAAGTACAAATTTATGAATGCATAACTTGAGGAACTGTCTTCTCAAAAACAGTTTCAAATTTTGAAAAGGAAATTTTGAACTTGAAAAGCTCTAACTATAAAACGGGTTTTGTTATGCACGTGATATCTCAATGATATATTTAATTTATTTATTGGTTAAATAATGATTCCCTTCTTTATTTATCTAGAAAGCATTGAAAGTGTCATGAAGAATTTTCTTTGCCTTTAATCAGACCAGAGAAGACTTCGCATGAAACAAGCCAAACAAAAAGACACAGAGTCATCTAATGCTTATAAAAAGAAAATAAGAACAATAAAATAAAATAAAGTTTAAAGTTTACTAAAAGATAAGAATAATTTTTCTGACAAAAGGGGGGACAGGTTTTAGGAAGAGAATAAGTAAAAAGCAAGTAAAAAAGTGACAAAAATTTTAAAGTATGTATTGCTAAGATACTGAAATTCAAGAAACAAAACTTATGAAGACTTCTGCTAATCCTTCTGGTTTAAGAAGGTAAAATATATAATCCCTGCTTCTCTTGGAGTCATTGGTAGAAGCTGAAAAATTTACCCTTTGAACAAATATAGTGTTCCATGGGGGATTTTATTCTTATGAAACATTTAAGAGTCATGCTAGACTTAGCAAAACCTGGCTACTTTGGTCTGTACCACAAGGGGGCTGAGTATGTCGGGTTTAGAAGCTGCCCCTGTTAAATACAGCCCCCTATTGCAGCAGAATCTCAGCAGACATTATATGGCTGGCAGGACTGAACAGAAGCAACAAAGATTAAGACAGGAAACTACAAAATACCAAGCTGAATGGACTCCTCTTCAGAATGGAGAAACGGATGTTTAAAAGCCTGAAAGTTCTTAACCACCTTTCAATGTTCAATGTGCTTGTGATGAGATCTGAGCATGTGTCTCAGTCATGGTTACCCCATGACAGACACAGTTACAGGTGTCTATTAGAACTCTTCATCTTGAATAAATATCACACATATTTTCTACAGGGAAATGTAAAAGTGAAGCTGCAAATGAACTGAGAGAAAATTTGTAATTGGACTCCAGAATTTGAAGTCTGTCAAATGTATCAGAATCAGAATTATAAAATATCCTGAGTTAGAAGAGGATCTTGAAGTCCAGCTCCTGGCCTTGCTCAGGACACCCCAAGAATTACACCACTTGCCTGGTAGCATTGTCCAAATGTTTCTTGAACTCTGCCAGGCTTGATGGGTGTGACCACTTCCCTGGGGACCTGTTCCAGCTGCCCAACCTCCTCTAGGTGAAGAACCTTTTCCTGATATCCAACATAAACCTCCCCGACATAGCTTCAGGCCATTTCCTTAAGTCCTGTTGCTGGTCACGACAGTGAAGAGATTGGTACTTGCCCCTCCCCTCCCCCTCACGAGGAAGGTGTAGACTGCAATGAGGTCTCCTCAGTCTCTACTCCAGGCTTGCCATCCACCAGGACCCCCAGGTCCCTTTCTGCAAGGTTGTTTTCCAGCCTCTCATTCCCTAGTCTGTCCAAACATCCAGGGTTGCCCTATCTTTGACACAATCTCCTCTGAAGATGATTGTTTATCCAGTGAAGAACAGAATTTTAGTGGAGAGTTCACCACTTCTGTTTCCAGATGTTAGAATATATTCTTTTTCTTTTCTTGGAATTATGATGTTTATATAAGTGTGAGGCTGATGTTTCAGAAACTCCTCTGTTTGTTAAAAATTTCTTAATAATAGCATTAAGTTCAGGAGTCTGGATGGCTCTCACATATCTGACCTGGTTGACTTTGAGGTATAAAGCTCTCTCTCCCAACCTTCCTCTCTGCTTTCCCCTAATCTTTAATAACTTAAGCCTTGATGATTCAATTTAGGATTGTAATGAAAGAAACAAGATTTTAAAATAGCTACAAGGAAACTCAACTACCTGAGAACTTGAAAACCAATATGTATGTAGAAGAGATTAGTACCATTTTTAAACAATTTCAGTAATTGTTTAACAAAGTATTTCCATAGGAAAAAGAAAAAATTATGAGGATTTTGGTTTCTTTTAAAATTAGCTTATAATTATGTTATAAACGAGTCATGTCCACATTTCTGAAAAATAGATTACATGACATTGTGTAATGTTGCAAAGGAAATAAGTTCAAGTCTTTCATGGTATTCAAAACATAAGAGTGCAATGACAGGTTATTTTAACTTCTTTACTTGTAACTGTGCGGGAGAAATTGAGTATTCAGCGTTGTAACCTTTCCACCAAATGAGTACTATTCCTTGTCACTTCTAATGGTCCCAAAGCCTGTTTTAAAACCACAGTTTGTGTCTGTTGTATGTGTTGATTTTGGACAAATTTCCACTTTGATTATTCACTTGGAAATGCAATTTTTAAACTTATAGAAATCTTCATAAGTGCTTTGCATGAAGAATTTTTCTGGAGTATGTTTAAGCTTACAGATATGTTACTTGTAGTATACAGAAGATCTGAAACAGAATTAAAACCTTGAAACATATTTGCTTTCCCAACTTCAAAGTTTAACACTGTTTGTGGTGGCCCACTACTCTATATGGTGTGCTTCAGAAACAAGGTAACAAAGAAGACAATCAAAAAAGAGATAAATATTGGTATCTTCAAAGTTTCTTCTACTATTTTTCCATGTAGATGGACTTTTCCAGTTAGTTGAAATATCTGTTTATTATTATTGCTTCAACTACATTATTGTAAGAGATTCAATAAATTAACTGGATAGAGAAATTGTAAGTCTTCTAGAATTTTTTTTTTGTCAGAAGACTAGCTGAAATGAAAAAAAAAAATGTTTGCAGTAGTAGCATGGTGGAATTGAAAGTTTTCACAGAGAGACAAAAATAGAACAAAATTAATTCATAAATATTTGATCCATTGAAACAATAGAATATCATCAGGATTGTTCAATTGGTAAGCTTCATTTGTAAAGGTATTTAAAAAAAAAAATAAAAATAAAGGGAACAGGGTTGAAATAATTTGCCATCTGGAAGTCTGTTAAGGCCTAACCCCAAATCCCTTTAAATCAGATTTACATTTTCGGGTGTGTTTTGAATCAGTCCTCCGGGTGGATACAGATAACAATATTGAGATACATGATGTATACAGCACAGCAGGTTGGAAAAATTAAGAAATTGAAATTTTAGAAAGATGTGTTGCTCAAATGCAACCCCTGAATTATATTGTGCACTTCATTATTTTTATTGTATTTCAGATTAGTATCTGAAAATACAATAAAATACTGAAATAGTATTTAAAAGCTTTTATACTTGTCCAGGGACTAAAGGATGATCTCAGTGTGGAATCTTATTTTCAAGCAGGTAGAAAAGCAGAAGGGAAGATATCAAGAATGGCAATTCTGCTTCTGGGTTTGTATATGAAAATTAGTCTGATTAGTCCAGAGGGCAACACTGGCCTCAAGCAGAATGAATTTTATTATCTCTGAGGCCGTTCCTTTAAAAAATTAATAACTTCTCTTTTTCCATAAATTGTAGTTTGTATATATATGAATCTTCTTAGAAGTTTCCTTATCCATCCTGACATACCTATTTTCACAAAGTAGGTCACCATTCAAGGAAGAAGTCACAAAGCAGACTTTATTCTTAGAAAAGTTTACTATTTGAGCGCAGTGAAGTCTTTAAAAATGAATAAACCACAGAAACATATGCAATCTTTGGTCAACAGAGCTACCTTTATGTTCCCAGAAGCCTTCTACAACAATTTCTATTGAATATGGTGACACTTCAGATTAATTGCCAGATTCTCCCCTGCTGAATTCAGCCAAAAAGCCACTCATGACTCAAGCAGATGTTCCTGCATTTTAGGCAAACTGCAGCACGTTTGTATTCCCATTTCTCCCTTATTTCCATCACCTGTGACAAAGGCTTTTATCAGAAACATCATGGGAATTTTACTGACAAGAAACAAGATGCTGGCCCACAAGGGGTGCTACAGTGTAGCCTAAGTTTCCATCAACCAGGACACAGGAATGGAATATTAAAAAAAAATATGGACTAGCTTTATCTGTGTATCTATATTGATAATTGTATTTACAGGGCAAAGGGGGACAGGAAGTTCCTTGAGAAGGTCCCTAGGAAAAATATATATGAACTAATTTCACTAATGATTTTCATAGAGCTACTGAGGGTAAAAAGTAGCTGTTTGAAATAAATTGTTTTTCTGTGTCCTGAGCAAAGCTAAGCAGAGACAGAGTGGACAGTTTCAGGTGTAAGCACAGCAGTAATACAAAACATTATAAGCACCAAAACAGTATAACAAATCTTCCCCTGGATTGTTGTATGGTCCTCAGGTATCCCGAGGAAGACTCCTGTGGGGAAAGGATCAGACAGCTTTCTTGTAGCTGCTGCAGCTCGCAGTAGCGCACCCCAGCTGGAGAGTCAGTGCCAGGAGCAGGGCCCGGTGCCTGCAGCGGAGTCTGTGCGCACAACCTCCGCCATCCTTTTATCTCCCTCTGAGCATTCCTACTCTCCGAACTCCCACGCATACTTCTGTGGGGGCCTTTTATCCGTCAGTTCCCGCTTTTCTTAGAGAGACAGAGAAAATATGACTGACAGTCTGCTTTTACTACTTCTCAGTTGCTATTTCAATATACCTAATCATCCGAATTAAATTGGATTAAAAAGAACTGTGGAGTTCTGTAGAGTATGAATAGGCTGAGAAGAACTCTATGGGAATGGCACATTTCTTCCTGAATATGTGGCTTTTTCAGTGACATTTCATTTCCGATTTAACATAATTTTTCTTCCTTCTTCATTCTGTCCCTGCACCAAAAAAAAATTACGCCATTTTTTCAGGAATTCTTGGAACAATCTCTTTTTGGGGAAATATTTGTCCATCTGCAGGGTGTGTGGGGGTTTTGTGTAGTTTTAATTAATTTCCTTTCTTGTGGAATATGTGACGCTAATCCATTCTTCTGAATTGCTTTTTATTTTTGTTTTGTTAATATTGACACCCTTTCTTAGTCCCAATCCTTTCATATGATTTCTTCTCCACTTTCAGACCCCATTTTAGAAAGCATACAGTTTTCAAAATTCCTTGTCGCATTCCTTCTTTCTGTATGACAGAAGACTTAAGGCTTTGTCTTTTCAGCTGGGTATCTACGGCATCCCTGCTGCCTATGGACCAATGCCTTGTGGCCTCGTGGTCATTGGGGTAACACACACTTACTTCCTGTGCTTTTTTGTCTGGAACAACATAGATGTGATATGGGACTGCAGAGACTGGCACCACCTGCGCTTTCCTGGTTGGAGGACACACGACCGAGTGTTTTGTGGAAAGACGTAAATGAACTGTATCTCTGAAGTTTGCAGTATATTCCAAAGATCTATGAAGGAAATCTCTTGATTTTTGCTACAGGCATGGCCATGAAAGCCCTACGTGTTTTGAGAAATACTAGACTTCTTAAAATTCAGCTTTTAAATTTTAAAAAGTCTTTTTCATTATAAATTGTGATCTTTTAAAGTTGCAATACAGACATATTAACATTTAAAAAAAAAAAAGTTAAAAATGCAGAAATATTTCTCAACAAACTGTTTCAAAGTGTAGAGAAATGGGGTTATCAAAAAAAATGTCATGGTGACTTAAATTTTATTAATATTTGAACAATCTTTTCTTTTTAGCCTGAGAGAAAAACCTGGGCTATTCAGGATAAAATCTTCCCAGAAAATATAAACAAATAAAATCAGGCTAAGAAAAGTATCTGACACAGAAAATAAGAGGTTAAATGTTAAACTGTGTCATTTATCACCTACTGAAAATAGGATCTTTTAATGGGAGCATCATAAAATTTTGATTAAAGATTGTTGAACCACTCCTTTTATTGGAGTATTGTTTGGGTTTTTTTCTGTAAGCATTAAAAGTAGAATTATTGCATACAATAAAATATTTAAGAAGCAAAATAACCTATTGTTTCTTCAATCCAGATGATTCCATTTAAACATTCCTTTATGCAGTCTTTGAGAGCTCTGCTACTGCCATGGATGATGATAGGACCTCAGGACCTTTGTAACCAGTATACTTTAACTATGATTTTTTCTTTTGTACACTTTTTTATCAAGTCAAATCTTTATTATTTTTTTTTCAAGATCCTAATACGTGTGTAGTATGGGAAAAACAATACATGCATATTATTTTCTGCTCCNTATGTTATATCTCCAGAATGTCATATGCAAGGATCATTAATAATGAATTTCTGATATTTAAAGAAAAACTCACTATTACACTGCATTTTTACACACCTAAATTTCTTTATAAAGCATCATCTAAGGGATTTTAAAAGTATAATTTTGTTCTTGTTGCTAAATTTAAAATTTTTCCAACATGTTAGCAGCGCCAGGCTGTTTACACACCACAGCTCTCACTAGGGGCTTTCAGTCACAGGCAAAGCCTTCTTACTTTCTTATTAAATTCTATGCTATTGCCCTGTCTGAATCATGTCACCCGCTAGATATAGCCAAAATGTCAGCAATTGTGATGAAGAGAAGGAAATAGAACTCACTTGCCATACAAAGCCTTACGCTGTGATGCTTTATGGAGCTGATGCTGTCAGTCAAAGCCCATCAGTATTGCCTGTGCAAAGCATAGGGCTTGCTATTGATTTATTTAACTGGAGTTGAGATAAAGTTCAGTTTATGCAGTGCAATAATTTGCAGAATGTCCACAGGGTTTCACAGAATGTGTTGTGAGAAAGGAAAAACACAGAACTGACATGGATCCAACACAGCCCTAGAACCAGTGACTGACAAATAGAGAAGACTGTGTATGTGTCAAGTATCTGGGCAAAATGTTCTGTGCTACTGATATCTGAGATACAATAATTGTAAAATATATGCAAGAGAGTCAGTTTTACTTTCAGTTTCCATTGTCAGGTGCCAACCTGACTTTATCAAGAAAGTAATCAGACCAGCATTTTTTGTGTGATTATCAGAGGAATAATACTTTTTAATATAATTGCCTTTAAAAGAATTCAATGCTCATTTAAAAAAAACCAAAAAACACAATACAATATTACCAGTGACACAATGATCCATCTGTTAGGCTGTACAGGTAACTTACTTTTAAAATCTGATTTTTTATTTATGCCTTTGCCAGGCTTTATTGCTTTTGATCCACTCTAGGAAAATGAGTGCATGTGACATGACTAAAAAGAAATCCGTTTTTAACTACAAGCAATTAACAAGTTCTTTCTCCACCTTCAGCTTGCACAAGTAACTTCATTTTTATATACATGCATCTATAAATGCATTTATGTGTCTGCAATGTATGCATATTACTAAAATATTAAGAGTGTTGCACCAAATTCACTTCTTTTAACTAATATTTTGTCTCAAAAATCTCTTCTTGGTTTTCAGCTGTATTGAAATCAGCATCTATTAAATCTTGAATTATGTGAGTCTCGTGAACTAATACAGTAATCAGAAATATTTTTGTGAGCTTAATTCTCCCATTTTATGTAAGAGCTGCTTTAAAAAGACTTAGTGAATTAGTCTTAGATAAAGTTCTCCTTGGTAGGGAAGAAAGTTGCTGACTTTTCTTGCTAGGAGGCTGGTTGCAGACTACTCCTTGCTTCAGACCTTTCCTTGCCCACTCCATTGCTGGCGGCACAGTAGGTCTGCCCCCATCCAACAATAAAGTCAACCCCTTCTTATCTCTGTACCTGACACCATTACACCATTACTTTTGTGATGGTCATCAGGGAGTCCTTGTTTCCCATGTGTAATTGCAGGGGATTCAGTGGATGAGACAAAGGTCAAAAGGAAGTTTTACATAAACGTGGTCACAGACATGGACGTACGCAGTGTTATAGATACAGATGCTATGCACATACACACAGACAAGTATTTCTACACGTGTTTCTATGCCTCTCTATAGTCATATGTATATTTACCTCTCTATATAAATAAAAGTCTAGGTCGATTGTATGAAATCAAAACAATATATTAAGCAATGTTTCAATTAGTTAAAATAGTTGTTTTGAAAACAGGTCAACTGAGATCAAAATATTGTCCTTCAAGATTCCAATATTTCTTATTTTTCCTCCAAAATTTTAGGGGTCATCTATCTTAAAGTAGTAAGCTGAAAAAATTCTCCATGTTTAATTCAGAATTGTTGGTAAAGAATGGTGCATTTTGTTTCTCATGAGGCAACTGATTCTGTAATTATTCAAATGCTAACAAAGTTTTATTCCTGTATAATAGAATTTATACAGTTATTATGCACAATTTTGCTGTGCTTTGATTCAATGTGTTTCTAAAAATCATAAATGACATAAGGGACTCTTCATAAATTGTGTTCATGTGACTGAGACTTTGCTAAACTATCCCAAATTCAGATGTTTTTGGTATTTGGAAAACATACATGGAACAACGTATGAAACAAGCTGGTGTGATAAGGACATGAGGAAAATACTGTGATGAAAAATAATAATAAGATGGTGACAGCTTGGGGAAGATGTAATAGAAGACCCCCTTCTGATGGTTATAGAGTTTATACAGAAAAGTGGCATGGTCCCTATGCAGTCTGCCAATTTATTTTTCATTCCATTAAATATTACAGAACAAACCCAAGAAAATCTCCCAGATTAAGCAATCAAGTAAAC
>WAAG01022776.1:0-57371 GCA_013390105.1 Tichodroma muraria
TTATTTTTGTGCTTCAAATGTATAAAGTGTTTGACCAGAACATGAGCTTAAACTTTAAAATTTTTAATGGGTAAAATGCCTTTTGTCCATGCCTTAGACAGCAGCTTAAGGGACATTAAATGAAATAAGGTGCAATACTTTGGGCATTTAATTGTGAAGCATCTGCTGCTGCAGTTGGATTGATCCTTGGAGTTCTACTGAACTTGCACTTTCCCCAAGTTTCACTAGATGTCACTAAAAGAATTGAAAAATACCAAAAAACTCTCAGGAGCAGCTAACTTGGAGTGAAATGGGCCTTGATTTTCTTCAGCACAGGAGGGGATTTTTAACACAGGAGAGCACGCATCACACTGAGCATTTAGATAACAGAATCCTGATCTGTTTGCAGTGTAGAATTTACTGTACTGTACTAAATCTCACTATTTTAAACTCTGAAAGTTGTAATGTCAACAGAAGTGTTTATCCAAAGATCTTTTCTAGGTGGTTGAAAGTACAACCTCCAGTGGAATTTAATAGATCCTTCTTACACCACCAGGCTGGGAGGGCCAACTCTTGTCTTTCAACTAGAAAATCCTAAAGCAAACTGAATTGTAATTCAAATCATATGGACTTGCTTCTTCTGGCCTCACATCTCAGCTCCTTGTTTAGCTGTGGGCTCCATAAATAACTTGGCTGACTTCATTGGGATCACCTGTGATGTGCCTTTTTATTTGCTATAATTATGGTGCTTTTGTAAGGAAAAAAACAAACCAAAATCATTTGCAGTGTTGGAGCTGGTCTCATGCAGGGCACTGCCATACTCCCTTTCCATACAAACACCAGAGCATCCTCTTCTTCCTCCTACAGCAGCCCAGAGCCATCCATGTTGACCCATATCTCCCACAGCCCAGGGAATGCTGCTCTGAGGTCCCAAAATCCAGCAGGCTCTGTCAGGAAAGCCAGAGATCCCAGAACAAGCTTGACCTCGGGCAGCCCGAGTAGATTGTGGCACCTATTCAAGAACCTAAAAAGTAACATATCAGGTTACATTCATAACAAGGGAAACAAGAGGAGAAATTCCTGCTAACATGTGCACTGGGGCCAGGACATTACTTTGGGAATCTCTGTGGCATTTTGCTTGCTGGAGCTAAACATGCAAGCTTCACTTGCCAAAAAAAATTAAAAAAAAATTTAAAAAAATCACACTTTGGGAAGACCACACATGGAAAAATGTCAGTGAGGTGCTTTTACAGTTTCTTTTGTTACTGGTAAGTTCATTCTGGCTTTTACCTGAACACAGCAGTTAAAATAGACGTTCTCTAATTTTTTTGGTACTTTTCAAAGTAAAAAAGGTAAAAAGTTAGAAGCATTTTGTGGCCAATAGCGTTTTGAATTCACATCAGTAGAAGCCAGGTGGCTGAGCAAGTATGACCCTGACAGGAGGTACAGACACATGGCTGAGACTTTGCCTGTCCTCATCCCTGTTGCATCCTAGAGATCCCACTGTTGATTTTTGGGCAGCTGGGCAAAGAATAGGTGGGACTGCACATGTGCTTGACTCAGGCATTACAGGGCTGACACTACGTTTTATCATCAGCCTTTAAACTTACAGCATAGTTTAGAACAAATAATTCTAATTTTTTAATGAATGATTTTTAAAAAAATAATTAATTATAGACTAATAACTCAAGCCCTCTTAACCATAGTATTGGTGAAGGACAGTGTGCAGCAGGGTAACAAAGGCACCAATGGGACAACATCAGGACATCTCCAGAGATTTGTCACCAAAAATGCTTCCATGTACAAGATGTTATCACAATTGGGAAATGCAATTTAAGGGTCCATTTGGAGAAGTACCAAAACATTCATAAGGATAATATGGAAATACAGGAAGATAGGTGTCAATAGCTAGATAAGACAGTGTGTAATCCTTCAGCCACCAAGTGTACTAAGGAAGAGTCACTGAAGAGACAAGTTTTGTAAAAACGTGAGGAAGACAAACTGGAGTCATTAGGTGTGAGCAAAGCACTTTTAGAAATGCTTTTTTCAGCAAAAAGGTGGATCGGGAACCTTCCTATTTGCAGAAACTCCAAAAACCAGAGTAGAATCAGAGTCCTAGGATGGTTTGGGTCAGAGGGACCTTAAAGATCGTCTCTTTCCAACTCCCTGCCTTGGGCAGGGACAGTTTGCACTAGACCAGGTTGCTCAGAGCCCAGCCCAACCTGGCCTTAAACACCTCCAGAGAATTCAGAAAAAGCACTCCAAAAGGGAAAATAATAACACACAGACAAGACATCAGAACCATACTCAGACTGAAACAACAAGAGAGGCAAAAGTTTACAGAAAAATAAGGCTCCAGGTTTCCAGCATTCATTAGCACCAAGTTTTTGAGCTCACTTCCCCTTGATCCTAGCTAAAATTGGGGTTTCTAGCCTGAGACACATCATTGACAGGAGCTGCAGGTGCTGGCTACTCGAAGATGAGGTCTGTAGCCTGTGCTAACCAGTCACATACTCTGCTCTGTGCTGGTTTTACAGAGGACAGTAATACCTCAAGTTGTAACAGCAACTCAGAGGGAGCAGCATAATTGATAGGCCTGAAGAGTGCAGGTAAGTAGGAGGATTGTATTTATATCCCTGGCATGAAACCCAAAGGGAACCAGGCTATTGCACACTGGCTAAAGCGCTTCAAAATTGCCACCGATTCCTTTTTGTGTCAAGTTCTTCAGAGATTTAGTTCACTCCTCCATAGAATCCCACTTAATGCCTCCACAATTCATGTTTAACCATTATCACTAGCAACCTGCTCATAAATGCTTTTTCCTTGTTAGATTCCACAACCAGGAATCAAGGGGAGATGATACTGCTGTTTCCTAATTCAAAAGAAGGAGCAACAACATTTCACAGAGCAGCCCATAAAATCCCAACTCTTCCCCACTTTTTCACCAGCCTGGTTAACAGAAGAAATTTGATATTTTTGTACCTTGAAATGACTAACCTTCTTAGGCTTAGGAGAATAAATTAAAGTTGAGCCAAAGTATGCCTCAGCTGCAGCAATGGGCAGATTGATTTGCTTTCCATCTGGGAGATTAAATTCCACTGCCAAAAAAATGGCACCAGCATAATTAGCTGTCAGTCAAGTTGCAAAGAGACAGACTATGTGGGATAATTGAAAGCCCTGCAGCTTCTCATTACATACTACAGTAGCCCTATTTGCAAATTTCCACCTTGAGGAGGTTCTCCCAATGTGGTCAGGATTGTACTCATTCCTCCTGGCACATTCTTGTGAAGTGAAACAGGAGTGTTGTGCAGGGATGGATTAATTTTAAGTAACTCACTTAACCTAAGTTGTTTATAATATATTTGTCAACAGCCCCTGACAGCTCCACTAGAGTTTAATTGCAAACAAATCCAAACAGCTAGAAGGAAATGGTACATCTTCCACTCTGGTTACACCCAGGAGACACCTTTACAGGCATAAAAATCACCTCCCTCCCTTTGCCTTTTTTTCTGCGTGCACTGTCCCTCCCACAGGAATCCTCCTATTCAGCAAATTGTAATTCATAATGAGCCCATCAGTATGCAATACTACAAACATGTACCTTTCATAAAATAATGAACTCTTTCTTCATCCCTTGTTTCCTGAGGCTCGAGCATGCTTCAGCGATTGCTGAGTGTACAGGAAAGTTCAGAATCATAGAAGAGAATCGCAGAATGGCTTGGGTTGGAAGGAGCCTGGAAGATCACCTGGTTCCAATGCCCTGCCACGGGCAGGGACACTTTCCACCAGACCAGATTGTTCAGAGCCCCATCCAGCCTGGCCTTGAGAAGCAAATAGCTCTGATGATCAGTCTGAGCCTTACTGAAGGGTGTGGAGTAATCTTGGTGATGTGGCAGGAGGCAAAAAGGATTCTAAGAGTAAAACACGGTACAGCTTTCATCCTAAAACTACATATGGGGAATATGTAATCCAGATTTTTCCTCTGACTATAATGGGAGTCAGCATTGCCTGCACTCTCCTTTCAGGGTGAGATGTAATTCCTGTCCCTCTTCCCCAGTAAACTAAGGAGGATTGGGTCCATCACGCTGGCCAAGCTCCCAGTTTCAAACACGGCGCAGTCACCACCCGCTCCTGCGGCCGTGCCCCGGCTCCCAGCTGGCGCTACCCGATCACGTCTACAACAATGGGATTTATAGCGACGTCCCGAGGTGGGAGGGATGGCGGAGATTTCGGGGGCTTCGTTTGCTTTCGGCGGCTTCAAAGTTCTCCAACCCAGAAAAGTTACTGGTTCCCACAGAAGAGGGAGCCAGTGTCACACCTCCCACACGGCTGTGAAACCTCCGAGCTAATACAGCCCGGACTAATACACTGATAACTCTTCCTAAACCAGAGCTTTCATTATAAATGTAATTTATGTTCATCTTTAAGAGCACCAAAAACCCAAGCACTCTCACAGGCACAGATTTGCCTCTTGCCTCCCTGCAGCACTTCCTCAGCACTGGGATGCACTGGTGTGAACTGGGAGCCAAACCGGGAACAGAGCGGGTGGTTCATAAAATGAGTAAAGCCAAAGTAACGAGTTTGCTGCTGTGATGTGGGAGAAGACTGGGTTGGGACAACAGAGCAAGACAGAAACTGCAGAAAACGGTGTGAAACTATTCCTGATTATTCAGGCCCCGTCAGAAATACAAACACACCAATCTACTCCCATATCTAGAGGGAGCAAGTCAGGATTTAGCACACAGACAGGTCTCAAGCTGGCTTATCCTCATGGATGTTAGGAATGGGAAAATTGCCCCTCTTGTCTGTGCATAATGCCCCTTTATGATTTATTAGACAGTCTTTTTTTTTTGCCTCAATTACTCACTTCAAAAGAGGGTGGAAATGGGACATTCCTAGCCCTAATACTAAATGCATGTAGTCAATAAAAAAGAAAAAACACTGAAAAATGTTTAAAGGGAGGGTGCTTAAGTTATTGCAGCCCTTGGGAGCATTAATGTATGTGCCAACAAGTTACTGTATGTGGCTTTAACATGCTTATTTATTCTGCTGTGCAATAAAACTCTCTCTTAAATAGTGCCAAAACC
Organism: Tichodroma muraria; assembly: GCA_013390105.1. Lineage (NCBI taxonomy): Eukaryota > Metazoa > Chordata > Aves > Passeriformes > Sittidae > Tichodroma > Tichodroma muraria. Next base: position 5,067 of record WAAG01022776.1, read on the forward strand.
TGTTTGCCATGGCAACCCCTCATCACACATGTGTTCCAGTAGTACTTATAAGCACCTTCTTAAAGAGAAATACACAGCAGGATGAATGTCTTGTGACCTTCAGGGCATTTTACAAAGCTTTAAGCACCCAAGTAAATATTACTTTGGATCGAAATATTTATTCCAGGTTTTTTTTCTTTCTGAGCAACATTAAGCAGTGAAGCAAAGCTTGTTCCTTGTTCACATCTCTCCAAGTGGAGCTCTAATGACTTGGACAAATCACAGAGCCTGATTTTTACCTGGCAGGGCTCAGGTGTTGCCAGTTGGCTGGGGAAGCATGGTGGGGATCAGCTGATCTTCTATAGTTTCAAGTGCACTGCAGCTGTTCCTGGTGTAATTAGTCATCCTTTGTACTGTCACAAGAAAATAGATGTTTTCCCTCCTCCCATCCACACAAATGTTTGTTCAGTGTAGCCACTGGCCTGGAATCCAAGCATGCACATGTCCGTAATAAAGCCACTAACACTGGTGTTACACTTCCAGTCCTGCAAGTGCCCAGGGAAGGAGTCAATCCTGCTTTCTTTTACCACTCTTAATTTACTGCTTTGCTTTAACAAAACAGGCAAGACCAGCTCATTTCCCACATCACTGGGCGATGCATCCATGGACCAGTGCAGGAAACCGCATGGAGTAGGTCTGGGTTATCTTGCTAAGCCATCCTTCCACAGCAGGATGCTGCAGTGTGGCAATCCCTGCAGGAAACCGGGTTCCTTGGAGGGCTGCCTTGTTCACTGTGCAACCATCATCTCTCAGCTGGAGACAGCACTAAACAGAGGAGGTTCCTCAGCCTTTCCAGATACAAATTCCCAGTGACTCAACAAGCAAAACCTGATTGATACTGGCCTTTTTTCATCATCATTGGCTGTTTGTCCTGTTGTGCACAAGCAGGACCAGTGGAAGGAGCAGCCAGGCAGCTTCTGCGCAGGGAGTGGGGCTGCCCCCAGGGAGGGCTTAACTGCCAGGAGTTACCCTATCTGCCTTCCCCTCCTCCCTTCCTTCTCACCTGCTTCCCTTTGTGGGGTTCCCACTCCTTTCCTTCCCTTTTCATTTCAAAGAACATTATTTAATATTTCCCAAACCCATCACAGGACTGTACAAGATGATGAAGCACCTTTATTCCCCAGGTCTGGAGAGGCCAAGGCTGGCACAGGGAGCTCGGGTCAGGAATGGCTGGTGGGGCCTCCTGAGAAGCCACTCCCTGACAGCTGTGCACACCCTGCAAAGCAGCACGTCCTGAAAAGCCCCCACAGCCCCCAAGAAGGATTCCCAGTGCCCTCCATCCTGAAGGTGGTACTGCCCAGATGTGGGTTCACGCTTGGGGCATCCCTGAGGGCATGTTCACTTGAGTGAACTCTGCTAATAAGATTGCTAGGGGGGGGAATAAGGGATGTTTTAGTCCTCTGGCATCATATAGAACCACAGAATCTTTTAGGTTTGGAAAAAATGATGTAAGATCATCAAGTCCAACCATTAACCTAACACTGCCAAGCCCACCACTAAATATCATGACTTTTTGCACAACGAAGTTCAGTTTAATCTTTACAGAAAGAAATCCATGAACATTATCAACCTCTCCTGGGCCATGCGCTTTCCTCAGAGCTGGCAAACCTTGCCCACTCCATTGCCCACCTGAATTCCATGTCCCTGCTGCTGCAGACCGTGGAGGGAAAGGGCTGGTCCCAGTAAGGCACAGGAACATTACCAGATATGGCTGTACAGACATTCCTTCTTGTAGCCAGCTCCAGGGAAATGCTCCCTCCAGCACCCAGGAAAGAAATCCTAGAAAGCCCCAGAAAACAGTTGTTTTAAAAATAAATAGATGTATATAAAGCAAGAAAAGAATACAGTGTATTCTTAATGCTCCATTATTAACGGTGCTCAGGAAGGGATTTTCTGCTTTGCTGGAGCATGTAACAGGCTTAAATAAGAATCCCTATCAGAATATGATTTTGTAATTAGGCAGATAAAATTTTGTTCTTGTAATGACAACATAAACATTCACAAGCTACATTGCTTACACATTTCTCTAAATAGCAGGGATGTCTCTCAGGTTGCACTTCCATGAAGACCACAAGCATGTCACCCTGACAAACCACAAATCATTTAAGACTCCAGGCATTTAATAGTGTTGTCCTGTTGGTTTTAGTGAGGCTTTCAGCTACTGGCTCCTGGCAGGATTCCTGAAGCAGTTGTGCCAGGCAGGAAGCTGATTTCCCAGCCCTGTGTTAATAATTAACCATTTCAGCACCAACTCAGGTGCATCCTTTAATGCCCAATGAAGCCTGTAGAGAGCCAACCATCCTGAGGGCTATTTTGAAATGCCTCAGTTTTACTCTTTGTCTCCCAAAACAGCAGTACCGTGCCTAGAAAGAAATAAATCATAGAATGGTTTGAATTGGAAAGGACCTTGAAGATATTCCATTGCAACCTGCCATGGGCAGGCACGCCTTTCACTACCCCAGGTTGCTCCAAGCTCCATCCAACCTTGCCTTGAACACTCCCAGGGATGGGGCAGCCACAGCTTCTCTGGGCCCCCTGTGCCAGGGCCTCCCCTCCCTCACACTGAAGAAATACCCTCTTTTTTCTTCTTTATTTTCTCAGTGACTAACACAGAGTATAAACACAGCACTTGCACGCCTGCAGCTGTGACAGGACATAACTCAAAAATTCCAAGTCTACAGAAATAAAGTCTAACAGCTCTGTACAGTAAGTGATTCCTTCTGGTAAACTGTGACCCACTTCTATGCTATCACAGCGAATACGTGTTTTACTGCTCTGGCAGTGGGATCGATCCCTTCCACAGTAAGTGTTTAAACAGATACTTGCTTTACTGGAGAACTGGTTTTGGATCAACTCCGTGAGAATTCAAATTTGTGCTGAAATGTCTAATTATGAACACTTCTGTCATGTCTTACAGCTTCCTAAATCCCAACTGGAAAATATCTTTATTTTATACTGGTGTCATCAGTTTAGACGAACATATAAAGTTCCATTTATTGAGCTGCAATTTTGCAGTGCATTTGCAAAATTCAGAAAATATGTTAATGTGTGATTCCTCCAAAAGGCAGGCACAGAAAACACACACTGATCTGCTTGTGCATATGTTTATAATTACTTTTGTACATTACTGTGTCCAAATAGCTGTTAAAAAAAATTCCAGGCTAGTGTGGATATGTTTAGTTTTACCCCAGTGTACATAAATGCATAAGAAATCTCTGCTGCCTAGAGACTTCTGAAAGTCTCGTACTAGCTGGAATCAAATATCAGGAGTGATACCTATTACTGCATCCCTCTTGCCTAGCCCATTATTACTTGGAGGCATCGCAATATTTTGTGTCATTACATAGTGCTGGAGGCATGAAAATTCTCCAGGCTGATTAGCATCCTAGAATTGCTCACACGAGCACCTAATCCATTGGAAAGGACTGTTGGGTCTCAGCTGATCATTCATTTGTCTCATTGAAACACTATGACTCCGTTTTAAGAGGTTTTTTATAGACTCGTATAAAAGAGAAAGTGAACTTTTTAACATGTTTGCACTTCACTAAGTCAATACACATAAAAAGAAGTACAACTTGGGTTCCTACATGGATATACAGCCCAGAAGTGCTAAGCTGGTAAAGAGATACAGCTACTAGCTAGGCAAGAGATTAACTTTATTTATTTCCTTTTCTTCAATTTGCTACCTTCTTCCTAGAGATGCAAGGGACATCCAGGAACGTGACAGTAGATGAGTCAGATCCCAGACTCTCCTGACAGATGTTTTACCCAGCACATTCATATGTGATTTTTTTTCCCCCCTTAAATTATTTTCTTGGAATAGTCTATGTTACTCTGTGGTTTGTTTTGCTGTTGCTTTCTGTCCTTTGAATGCCAAATCCAAAAGCAGAGCAAGATTCCCAGGGCACTGTCGTTCCTGTCTCTACAGAACCTTACATATAGCTCAACACACAATCTCTGTCCCAACAAGGTTTTCTGGGAGCACTTTGCCCAGCTGCCTGACAGCACGGTCATGGAGCAGCAGTGAGGATTAAGGGTCTGCTTCTCCTATATGAAAGCCTGGTGCACTCGTCCATCCTGCTGCCTAAGTATCTAACAATAGTTTATAAAGCATGATGGAGTGTTCGACCATCCCAGTTTACTGAGAGCATCTCCTACTGCCCAGCATCCCTGCTTGTTGTCCAGATCATTCCCACACCAATACAAAGGACTGAGTCATACGAGATAGAAGAAAATCAAATTCTCTGCAATGGTAGTGTTGGAGGCACTTGCCTCTCTGATGCCTGTGAGATGCCAAAAGAGAGGAAGCAAGATGAAGAATCTCAGCAGCTGCAAGATGCAGCAAACAAGAGACATGTTTTTTAAATAGAAACCATCAGTACCAATAGAGTTGTCTACTGCACTTTGCCCAAGTGAATTTTTATTAAGCACTGTAAAAGCTTCAAAATCTGAAACTTTAAAAACTTTTCTTCTGCTTAAAATGAAATTTAAAGTGGCAAGTTTTATTAAAAACTAATGTTAAAGCAAGAGCATAGCCAAGAAAATCACTGAGATGAATAATGTTATCAATTATCATTTAAACATCTACATCTTCAATAGTCATCTGAAACCTGTCAGAAGGAAGACAATCAGGATCTCCCAGCCAGATGGCTGAAACAGCACCAGCCAGCCTTTCCCATGGACAGCTGCCTCCTTCATAGTCTAACTTCCAAAATATTCCCATCTCTGACTAAGTTTAAAGAAAAATGTTTGATCCGAAACTAATGACATTGGTGTAGCACCATTGATTGCTCAGTTTGCAAGAATCTGAGAGGCATTCAGGAAAGTACCAGAAGAAAGAAGAAAAGAAACTAAGCAAACAGAGATTCAGAAAGTCCAGTTATATTCAGAAAAGAAGAACCCTTTCATCAGTAAACAAAGTGAAACAATCAAAAGTGAAAGTTGCAAGTTGTCTTGAATGGTGTTTCAGTTAAAGCTTTTCTAGGTTGGGGGGGGAGGGTGGGTTTGTTTTCTTGAAAAGTACACACATTAGCCCAAACCCTCTGAAGGGCAGTGAAAGCCACAAAATTCCCAGCCATTGCCAAGCATCATCTTTTCTTAAAAATACTGTTCTAGGCTGTTATTTAACCAAAAATGTTGAGAACATTTAAACCAGAGTGAACCACAGGCTAGAGACAATGCTTATTAGAAACAGCCTCAAATTACATGCATAGCTGGATACTAGAAGTTATATAACAATAATTCTTCGTGGAAGATAATCTTCCTGGAAACGAGGGCAGAAATTTATGCTGCCCTCTTTTTTCTGACACTACATTGAGAAATAACCTGTCACTTCATGGTGTATTACCATGACATGAAAGTTTAAGGGAGGAGATCTGTCAGGGCAAGCAGACCTGTAGCTGCTGGATCAAGATAAATACATACAACAGAAAAAAACTCTTCATAGCTAAGTCTAAAACCTGAGGGAACCCAACTTCTGCCCAGCTCCACAGGTTTAATGCAAGTGACTTATTGTAATAACCATAACTGTATCAAGGGCATAACTACTGCTTAAAATAACCCAGAGAATTAGGCATTCATACTTGGATAAATATGGACTTTCATGATGGCAGCATTTCCATTTATAAAATAGGGATGTAAACCAACTGGGACCCACCAAACCCACTGCTGTGCTCTGCCAACAACAGACGAGATTTCCGGTCCCAGGCCAAATTGCAGTGGAGGATTAGGGATGAGCAGGGCTGGGCCCCAGGAGCCGGATGACAGACATAGTGAGAGCAACCCTACCACAGCCCCCAGTGCCCCCAGAGCATGTTCAAACACACCAACATCAGCTGTCAGATATAAAAGGGGGTTGAGAACACTGGCATGCAGAATATTTTTACCAAGTCTACACCAAGCTACAGTCTTGAAGGGAAATCTTGATTTATGTCTCTATATAGTCCATAATCAACATCATGACCCAGGAATTAAAGGAATCCTGAAATACTTGCAAGTTTCTTATATAACTACGGAGTTTGTTTTTCATTCCCACCATCTAACACAAAAAAAGGTTTTGACTCTTCTGCTTCTACATGATCCCACACCCTTCCCAACAACAGGCTTATTAATTTTTGATCCCAAAAGGATGTGAAGAACAAAAGGACATCAAGGTCTTTGAGTGCCTGGATGAAGGACAGCAAGCCATAGGCAAGCAGTGTTTGAGTGTTCCTACTGTTCCCCGGACTCCCAAAGTTCTCTGAAAGACCTGGTGGAGTTCATGTTATGATGGGCAATTTGACAACAATCTGAAATATGTCATGTCCAAAATACAGTCTGTGACACAAGTGGTCTAGGCAGCAAATACAATGTTTGCCCATGTGTTATGATTCTATGAACATATGGAGTACCGCAAAATGAGATTTTGAAATGCTTTAGAGTTTAACTTCATTACCTCACTCAGTGCCTCGTTAACTAGGTCTAATTTTAATCAGCCAACAGTCCTAATTGGGTAGAGTTGTCTTCCAAGGGATGGTGGGAACGACATCACTGCCCCATCACGTTTATTCAAGGCACAGCATTCCTGGAATGCTTGTCACTCTACAGGCTTTGTTTGAGAAACCATGGGCAGTATGATTTTACCCAGCCCTGGTGAGTATGGAGGTCCATTTCCTCATACTTCTCACAACAGGACTGTTGGAGATCCATGTTTCTAAGCAAGATCACCATGATTGCTACCATCTCTCAAAAAGATGGGAAGAGAAAGCCATCCCAAAGACAGATTTTGCAGCAAAATACTTTCAGTATTGGGACTGTTGATTAAAAGCTCTCTAATTTTCATTAGCTCTAAGAGATAAATTTTTCAAGCAGCTCCTTATTTTTTACTCCTTTATTAAGTAACCCATTTCCTTTTAATTAAGAAGTCAGTGGCCTTCTGAGAGATAAACAAAAGGGAGGGATACCCCCAGTCAAGTGAACTCTCTGATATGCAGTGTGTGCATGGTTAATGGATGTTGGGCATTAATATTTCTTACCCTTTTGTCTGTGTTCTCTGTAATAGAAACCCCTGTCTAGACTGAGTGGCTACTACAAGTAATCCCAGTAATATCCAATAAAATCAGTCTGAAATGTGATAGCTATAGTTATCAAGGAGCACTAGGATTAACTTGATTGATTGAACAATGGACTTCTGGTTTTTAACATGATCTATATGTGTCCCAAAAAAAATTCAAAAATATACATAAGGTTGTAAAACCTTCAATGCTGGGCAACTTATCATAGTCTGTAAGTGTACTGACACACCCTGAAAGGAGAGGGATTAGTGCTGCTCCAAAATTAAAGGATAAATGGCAATGGTCATAAAGAAATACTTTCACTTAACCAACATCACCAAGCAAGGACATGACACACCACCCTCTCACTGACAGCCAGCAAACAAAAACATAGATGCTCTATATTTGCTTGCAAGTCCTCTGCTGAAAACACTGCAAAAGTCTTCATTTGTGATCCAAGTCCAACCATGAGAACCACCCACTTTTCCTAGAGTGGCCTCTGAAGTGTCTCAATAAATACATCTTTCATTGAACAAGGAGAATTAGGTTCTTCCAAGAAGCATGAGAGCACCTGGAATGCATTTGCTAAATTTACATTGGTTGTAAAATGCCTAAGCCCAGGTGTAGAGCATCAGCCACTTCTATTATGAGCACACGGCAGCTCTCCTGCCAACCTAGGTCTGCAACTGTGCCTCCAAAACCTTTGCTCTGAGCTTGGTTAGTTTATGGTGGGTATGTCTGATCTTTCTGAAGACTGAATCGTATCAGTGGATAGTTAATTGGTCAGAGGTACCTGGAACCAAAACTCCTGCACTCATTTCCAGCTCGGCTCATAGTCCTCTTTTAGAATTTGTTCAAAACCTTGAGCTCTTTGCAAGTGCTTGCATAAGTCTGGAAATGACAAAAATGTTTCTGTCTAGTACAAAAGAGAGAACATTCAATAACTGAATGCATGCTTAAGTTGAAGATTAATTACTTCTCAATCTACAAAAGTATCAACCTTTAGGAAAGTGGGTCAATAAATCAATTTAATCTAAGAAATCCTCACCTAAACAACCACATTTTATTTCCAGAGGTCATAATCAGTTCCCAGGAAATTGAAGGGGAACTATCTTGAGTTTGCAGCAGTATGCAGCTGTAGAAAGGCAACAGTATTGACATCAGGAATTTTAGAGAGGCACAGTCTCTTAGGAACAGGCTTTGAATCACCCGGCACCAAGATGGGGTTTTTTGCTCACCTGTGGTATACCAATAAACAGCATGCCTGCAAAGGAATAGAAAGCTACTAACCTTAACAAATTCTTCTGATGTTCAGGTTGTTTCTGCACCAGATGTGCAATGACACAAAACATTCAGGCACTGTCTCACACTGCAGCAAAAAGGCAAACTTCCTTCCCCACTACCTCTGCCTTCCCTTTTATAATGCACCTGTGGATCACATTTCCCTTGGTTCCTGCATTAAAATAGCAGAACAGAGGGGGTCAGGTTTGTTTGAAAAAACAATTAAAGGAGTTCTCCCTATACTGCCAATTGTTAAGTAGCTCAGCCTTACTCACCTGGGACTGGTCTGCTGCACCAGGGCTGCTTGTTCCCTTTGTTCCTGCAAGTAATCCAATTTGAGCAGGGCAGGGAAGGAGAGGGAATTCCAACCAGAAGTCCTTCATTCACTTAATTTTTGTTTTTCTGGTGGAAATATTTTTGTTACTGCAAGCTGGGACTGTACCCACTGCCCAGCTTTGCTCAAATTCCAACCAAATCCAACATTTAAAATGAGCAAGAGGTGAATACTTTCAATCACTTCCCATCCACCAGCCATTATGGAGCTCTGACAGTTTCTTAGAGGAGGATATGGTCCATGTCTAGCAAAACATAAAGAGCTCTCTTTGCTGACCTGACATTGAACCTTTCCCTGAGCTGTTCTTAGTGCAGGAAAATATTTATTTTATTACAGCCCTGCAGAACTCATCCCAGTCCAGGCATTCAGATTAAGACCAAATGTGTTGAGCTTGCATTAGGTGAAGTTACGAGATCTGTATTTGGGATTTTATCTTTTTTGTAGATGCTGGTGGTGCTGAAAGGGCACAAAATTAAAGAATTGAATAATAAAAGTGCTCGTGGCAGCATGCGGGTTCTGCTGGGGACTTCATTAAGGGGATAGCCCTAACCTGTGTCAAATGTTGTTTTCAAAGTCTTATGTAACACAAGTCTCCCTGAATCCTAAGAAATTCCTTTTACAAGGAAATTCACAAGGCTCTCCTGGCTGGCTGAGCAACATCAACCCTTCGAGTCTCGGCTTACGTCAGCTCCCTGCACATCACAGACTTCTCCAGACCCAGCTTAGCAGCAGCACCAACCACCCCAACACCAGGAGGGAGATGGAGGAGGGAACCTCTCCCCAGCCCAAACGGAAAGGTGTCGAGGTGGGGAGAGGTCACAGGGCACACGTGTCTCTAGACATAACCCAAATCTGATCCTGGGAATCCTGCAACATGAGAGAAGGGACCCTCTGACCTGCACTGAGACCTAACTCAGGGGTGTACATGCAGACACCAGTGAAACATGCTCTCATTTATTTCTGATTTTCACTGTATTAATAGCTATTTCAATAGCAGTGAGAGAACTGAAATCTTGTGGGGTTAGACATTGATGAAACCATTAAGGAGTTTTCTCACTGAAATTTCTAAGTAATCCATGTTCTCATAGTAACAGCAAAATCCCTGTTTAAAATATAGTTGCAAATATCCTGTTTCTTTTTATTGCTGAGTTGATATATCAGACCTGGGATATGAGATATATGATATTTCCATTACAACCATAATGTCTCCTTGGGACCTATATGGTGTCACTGTGTATTACCAGACTTCAAGAGTGATCCGGAATACAAGGATTTTATTTACTAAAATATTACATATACCAGTTACTGATCCATCTATTGTAATACAAAGAAAATGAAAACTAATGAGAAATAAATGCTAATTCAAATATTTTAAAACCCAAGTGTAAACTTCCACCTTTAGAAAACATGGTAGGGAAAAAGAGAGGAGGTGGGGGGAAAGTGTGAAATCATAAGTTCTTTTATCTGATCACAAGAAAAATGCCAAATTAATAGCATGAGGGTTTATTAGTGTCTCTGGACTTGTTTCTGAGACTGTGTGAAAGGAGCCTTTATAAAGAAGGCTTTATTCAAAGACACCCCCCAGTTCTCACACAATTTTCCAAAAGTGTAACAACAGATCACTAATACAGAAATTGAGATCTGCCACAGTATTATCTGTCCATCTACTTGAAAGCAGCTTGAGAGGCGAGGAAGGGTGGTGAGGTGCAGATGTTATCAATTAGCCAAAGAAGTTAACAAAACAACTTCAAACCGCAACAGTTGTTCCAGCTGAGAAGGCTGAGGTTTGAAGTGGTATTGAGCTGTTGCTGTGTGCTCACTGCTTTTGTATGTGCTGGTAGGAAACCAGTCAGACCACAGCTGTGAAATCCCAGCTTCGGGAACCAGATCCTCACTTTCAAATCCAAGGGGCAGCAGACAAGGCTGGTATTGCAAAGGATGCACAGTCCTAAAGTAAAAATCACAGCTAAGACTCAGCAGGGTTTGTAAAATTGGTGAACAAAGTGAGAGAGTGACAAAAGTAAGCCCACTTCTGTCATAGCAAAAACAGCAGTGACATGAAGGTTATGTAAATTGCTATTAAAAAGAATTCCTTCAAATCATGACACAAAGGCAAATGTGTGGATAAGGATGAGCAGGTCTAGAAATAAAGAGAAAATGTGCTTGTTCTATGCCCTGAAATGCCACCAAGTGAGGTGCAATTGCACAAAGTACACAGATATCTGCAAACACTGCTTCATCTTCATATTCAAACACCGGACCATGCTGAACCCTCGGCACCATCTACTGATCACCTGCTAGAACACCTAAACTCCGGCAGAAGGAAAATCAGGGATTTGTGTTTCCTACTAAAAATAATAGATGACAAAAAATAACAGATGTCCAGAGCACAGGAGAGCCTAAGAACCTTCCTTCCCTAAGGCAGGCCTCCCAGCCTGTGTCTCTCTATGGGTTATCTAGAGGAGCTTATGGCCACCCCAGCAGGCTCATTACCTCCAAGCAAACGTGGTGCTGAAATCCAGCCTGCGGATGCTCCCAGGTGCACAGAAGTGACTGCACTGGCAGAAACCAAGGGCACTGCAGGTTTCAGGGCAGCCTGAGGATGCTGCAGGATAGAAGGGCAGTGTTTAAAGCCTGTTGGAACAGGAGGCGGTGCTTTCTGTGGAGCCTCCACGGCCTGAGCAGAAGCTGCTCATCACCTCTGCAAGTAACATTCATCCGGACTGCATTCCTGACCTACTTCTGCAAGAGTCAAAGCAGAGTCTAATAAACAAGTAACTCAAGATAAACACAGCTTGCCTACAAAGTCGTGATGTCGTGATTGTGACAAGACTCCTGGGGATGTCCTTGGCCCAAAATCTTGGGTGGGAGACAAACACGTGGTGGTGTTCAGCCAACAAGGCTCCGTGGTGACAAGACCACAATGCAGAGCTAACCAGGGAGAGAGAACCAGGGTTACACGGCTGGAAGCAATAGGAGGCCAGAGCAACCAAGGGCAGCTGAGTAATTGATCTTACAATAGTTAATTAAAAAATCAGTGTGATTCAGAAGAGTGCAGCCAGAGGTTTATAAGGCAGTGTGCTGTGGAGGGCGTGTGTTGGCATGGTTTAAAAGAAAAAACAGCAAGAAATACAACATTCTCTAATCCTGAAGTGACAAGAGAGAAACAATAAAAAGTTACTGTACCTGCAGTTTGTCAGTGAGTTCTACAAATGGTAGTGAAAGACTTTGTTTCATTGTCTTGGAGCACAGAACCATCCCTGTGTTTCCATGAGTCCTGCATCATATGGCCACTAGCCCAGAGCTGCAGCCACCCCTGGGCTATCACTGGGGTTGTATCTGCCTTGTCCGAGTCACACTGCTTTCACTGAGTTAACTGGCAAGTGGTTGCACCAGCAGAAAAGCAATTTGAATGAGGTCTGAGTCACACAGCCGTGGCATCTGGTGCACCAGTCCTTGCAGAAAAAAGGGCTGAGAGAGGCCTCCTGGGTCGCCCAGCCTTGTCTCCTGCTATCACAGGCACCATGCTGTATAATCCCCTTCATAAACAGCAGCAGCTGTGGGAGAAAGGCCTGGAATGGCGAGGATGCTGAAAGTGAGGTGTTACAGGGTCCTGAGTCAGGGGGATTGGGAGTATGTGAGGAATGCAGCTATGTGCTGTTCAGAAGAGCAACATAATATTTTCTTAATGAAGCTGGAAAGTCATATATCCAGGGAAACACCCAGACCTTAATTATGCCAGAGAGGCATCAGGGTAATGCAGTACTTACTTTCTACTTCTGGCCTTGAGTTTAGAGAATTATTTACTTCTGTTTCAACATTTGGTTGAGCACAAAATGCCAGGAGAGAAGGAGAGAAAAAAAACTGGTTTCCATTCCTGTGAGTACTGTGTCTGGTTTAAATCATGAGAGAAGGAGACTTCTAATGAGGCTGATTCATATAATGATGTATTTTACAAGATATTCTTAGCAGATTCACTGCAATATGTCATTCTTTATGTACCATGAGAGATATATGAGCACACGAGCTTACGAAGGGCGGGGAAATCTCTGAATAACTGGGCAGTTTTGCACCTCATGTGCTCGAGAAGGAAAAGTTCACACAGACTATTGCTTCCAAACCCTCCAGACCTCAGGTCAGCTGTGAACTCCACTCCAATAAATCCCAATGTTACAAGACTCGTGTCTTAAAAGTTATTTCCAAGGAAGTGTCTCATTTTATTGCAACACGAATAGGAGACTCTAAGGTAATATTTACTTTGGTTTACATTTCATAAAAAAAGAAGACTGTAATTTCATGGAGGCTCTAACAGAAATTCCTCTTTCCATCCAAGCGGAAGAAATCATGTTCAGGACCTTTCCCTGAGGGCTCAAGGAAAGCACACTAACGTGGTAACTCCCACTTTGCTTTATTTGTGAGTTACCCTTGCAGGAGAATGAGGCTGGAATTGAGACAAGCTATAAGTGGACTAACAGGCCAAAGCCTGTGATATTGAGGGGTAGGCAAAGATGCTGAGAGGATAACCTCAAAGATGCAGCTCTCCAGCTGATGAAAATCGGAAGAGCCAGATAATCACTGAGAGAGATTCTCACCTAGACAGAAGGGCAACTGCAGGGGCTGTGAGCCCAAGGGTGCAGCAGTTACCCTAGTTCTGCCTGCCACCCCTGCCACTGCTGACCTTCCCAGCACTGTATTTTAAGATGCTAGAGGAGGGGCTGAGGCCCTTTTGATGAACTGAAAGGATGAGCAGGAGGCTTGTCCAGACCGGCAGTGGGAAGAGAAAAGACACGTGCAGCGAGCCCTGAGCATGGGGGAAGCTGAGCTGCAGCCTGCTGCAGACGCAGGAGCCGCCGGAGCACAGGCGACCCCAGGAACTCTCCACACTGAGCCTGAAGGAGCTCTGGCCAGCTGGGACAGTGCCAGTGTCCAGCTCTGCCTTGCGACCCAAGGACGCTCGGACAGGTGAGTGGCTCCTGGCCTGGGTCTTCCCAGCTCTCGGGTGTCTCCTGGCAAGCCCCGAGCGCTCCTCGAGGGGCCCTGCTCCAGCACCGATGGAGCAACCTGAGTTCTGGCAGGGGGAGCTGGCTCTGTCCCCTCGCTGGGCTGCCAATGGACCTCCTCTTTCTGGCCCGAGGGGCCACCAGAGAGTGATCCGGGCCGCTGCCAACTCCGTCTGCTGGGGAGCAAGGGACCCGGCCTGGAGCCCAGATCATAGCTGTTCTCCACTGCTCGCCTGCAGAACAGCCCTCCTGGATTTCTGAAGGGCAGGCTGCCCTTACTTACTTAATTTTCTTAATTTTTTGTGGCCTCATCGATGACATAGTCATAGCACCAGAGTCAGACACCAGCTGCTGCCTATTCCCACGGTATAACCTGCCCCTTCACTGTCTTTCCTTAAATGTAATACGTGGTACATTTGTGTCTGGTGCTTTCTCTTGTTTCTGCAATTGAAATTTTATCCCTTCATGGAGTGCCCGAAATTCTGCAGAGACACTTGGCCTGAATACTCGTTTCATTGCTGAAAGCCAATACTGCTTTAACAGATGCAGTAAAACTGTGAGAATCTAAAGTTCACTTTTCTGCTTTAACTGCCCCAGATGAAAGAAGTCCACTCCACACAGCTGAACGCCTCTCCTGCATGCTGGCACACGAGCTTTAAAGGTGTTCTGATAGTTTTCAGTCCTCTGTGTTGCCAGAGTACTTTTGTCCAGATCCTCAGCTGGAGGAGACGGATGCAGCTATGCTGCTGCCAGCAGAGCTATGCTGATTTATACCCCCAGGCATACTTTTTTGTGTGTAGATATCCTTAGAAAGTAATCACCAGGCTCCCTCAAGCTGATTCCTCATGACTTGCAACTGCGGTTTCAAAGCAGTGCTATTCCTGAAGCCTGGGTACCCCTCCCACACTGCATAGGAATCTGGCCAAGGCATGAAGGAATCCGTACCCACACCAGTGGCACATTCCCAGCCTCTACACAATGTATCCTTCATCCTTCAACATGTTTGACTGTATAATTATTGTATTGCCTTGCACAATTTCAAACAACATTTCATGACACAAGAACCTCCAGACCAAGCTGTCAAATTATTTGCGTTGCAATAATTTAAAAAATACAAAATCTGTCATTTCTTCACCACAGGGAAATGAAACCAGAATGAGCCAAATCTTCAGCACCTCACACCATGTCTATACTCCACGTCTTTAGATTCTCTTTCAATATCATTTCTGCCATGTGAGTTAGAGCAGTGCAGACCAGTTCCCTTCTGCCTTTGCAGCAGTCAAACACCCTGTGGAGATGTTAGGCTCTGTTTAGTGTACAGAACTCACAGCCCTGAGTTACAGGGCTATCTCCATCCAGCACTACAGTTACTCTGTTCTCTGCCAACCTTGCAGGTTTGTCACCATTTGAAAACAATTATTTTCCCTTGACTTGGCATTTTTGGCTCCTACCCAACTCCTTGCGGGCACTTTGGGATTTATAGTTGGAGCTCCTCAAAGGAACAGTTATCTTGAAAGTCAAAATTATATCCAAAAGGCTAAAACATATCTTTCAGCTGAGAGTGGTTTTCCCTGCCAGAATTGCTTCATATGAATCTAGCCAATTCATTTTCTTGCGATGTAGGAATTGTAGGAATACCTAAGGGCAGGGGCAGAGGGAAGATCAGGCTGAGTGTCTCTTACCACCAGGGACTTGACAATAGCAGTACAATTTACTTCCCTGCTGAGATGCTTTGCATAGTGGACAAATGTGAATCAGACTGAATAACTTTTTATGAAGAAATTATGTAGAATAAAGTAATTTAGCTGGTAAGTAAAGGTAAAAAACATTTTTAATGCTCCCAAGAGAGAGGAAGATCCAAGGATTATGACCAGGCCCAAGTACCACTGAAGCCTTTAGTTCCCAAAGAGGGAGACACTGAAACACAAAGATCCCAACCCTGGCAGCCTGTCTTCCACCATGCACCATGAGGCTGCTTTGCCAGTGGAACATAGGGAATGGGAGCTCAGCATAAAATTACCTCAGCTGTACTTGTCCTCCAGATTGTAATCAGGATCTTGACATTGTTGCGTGCTGTATGGTGTTAAAATGATTGTGTGTAGTCCAATGGACATCTGTATCCCAGCTTTCCTGGGTAGTGTTTAGCTGTAGGGAAGCCCAAGCAAGCCTCTAATTTGGAATAGGGGGAACTGTTTGTGTAGCAAAAGTGAGATTCCAGACTTGGAATTGGTGCCATTTCTCTAGCCAAAACTTTCCAGGCCTTGGTTTCAAAGGTGACTATTTGATAGATAAAAATAGAAATAAAATTATGTCAATGTTTATCTTGCAGTCACCTCTTACTCAGTGAAGTCAAGACACCTTTGGATCACTCCTCACAAACATACTAGCAACAACAACAAAAAATCTAAAAAAACAAAATCCATGTTTCTGGTGTACAGAACTTCTTTTCTGAGGTAAGGCCTCTAGCACCTCATGCTGTTCTCAGTTTTTATAGCTGTGGAAGAAAAGATGTTAAGCAAGATTTGGAATTTGTGCTTTGATCACTAGTTATGTCATACAGTAGGATGTGCCAAGTGGAACTTTCTACAGTCTTCTTAGAAACACCCTTGCAAAGATCCCAGAAAAACCTGGACCTCAGCCTGGCACATTTCAGACTTGCTGGTTTCTGAAGTTAAAAAATAGAAAGAAGCAATGCTGCTAGCATCACTTTTGGATGCTTTTGACACCCCGCCTTGTCACGTAGCTTGTTCATGGTGCAGTCGGCTGGATGGCCTTGGTCAAGACTCCCAGTAAGGCTCCTCCTCACACTTCTGCCCCTGTTCTGACCCACTCATATAACAGGAGATAAATATTTCAGTCGTCCTCCAAGTCTGGTTTCTGCAGTTGCAATATCTTCCTGAAGTGTTGGCTTTCACCTGCTTGTTAAAAAAACGTGCAAGGGACTGTGGTAAAAAGAAGTGAACCCACGCGTCTTTTCACTGCCAATGAAATGTCAGCAATTTTTGGTAATGACTTTATCACAAAACAGATGAACTGAGTGTTCAGTGTGATTTGGGTCATTGTGACAGTGAGGATCATGCATGGTCTAGAACGGAAATGGTACTTGACCAAAGAAGGTAACAGGAAACAGAATAAATGAAATAAATTAGTATCCACACTGGGTTTAAAAAGGATTTTCAAGGCTCTGCCATAGGATGAGTTTATTCATTTGCAATTAGATGAACCTTTTCTCTCTCCATTAACAAAAATATAGCATACTTGTAGCTGTTACAGAAAAAAGACCACATATATCAAGCTCACCTTTAAATAGGTATTTAACAGCCTATATTACAACATAACAGGTGGCCACGGGGAGAAAAGCTGGGACTACTGAACTATAACCTTCATGCTGCTCTACAGCTGTCAGGGGAACATGATCTGGGGAAACACTCACTTAGGAAAATTGATCAGAGACAGGGGCTGAGATAAGTCGACACCTCTGCCTTCCACAGGGCCCTCAGACTTACCCAGGCAGGCACGTCAGATGCAGCCGAGCCTGCCTGCTTCTCAAAAGAAAGCATCCTACTCATATTTGGCCATACGTCACCCTGGGGGATAATTCCTGCCATTCCTTCTGGTTATTTCTCCACAGATCAGATCCCAAATGGTCTCCCTGGAAAGCATTCCTCACAGGGAGTGCCATCCTGCCAGGACACTGCTTTGACTTATGCCAGCGCTACCTGCATGGACTGATCCTATGGAAGTGTCTGCAGTTCCTTGGGATTCCTTTCCCATCTGAGAGATCATCTTGAAAAACTGTTAGGAAATTCTGTTTATAAGTGGTTAAATCTGTTTCCTTAAAGAAAAGTGAAACCACAAGCAGGATAAGAGGGTCAGAGGAAAATTCCTAACCCTGGAATCCAATGCTCTTTAGAATAAAATACAATAAATTTTCTTAGTGAGTGACAGCAGCACTTGGTAGGAATGCAGTTGTAGCCCATCATTTATTGAGCTGTGCTCTGCCTCACATCTTTATCAGACAGATTTCTTTGCAGAGCTTGGCTACATCATTTGAAATGCTCCCACAAAAATGCAAAGTTTGTTCTTACCTGCCTTGCCCTCCATGCTGTCCCTTGGTTTGCACTGGATTCCGGACACTCTTGCCTCTTGCAGACCAGAGCTCCATTAGCACAAGTTTTAGGTGATACTCAGATTGCTTTCGACACCCAGAGTGCTTAATTCTTCAGGGTGTCTGGAATATATTGGCATCAGTGGTGAATAATCCCTCCCAAGTCATCACATCAGGCCTGTTTTAGTAAATCTTTCCACTTATTAAAAACAAATTTAAGCCATCTAAATATGCTTATGTAAGGAGTCCTTTAAAAATAGTTCATAAATTTAGGAGCCAGCATACACTGAAAAAATACAATAAAAGAAAAGTCAGTGACATACTTTAACCCAGTTTAAACTCAGCTGAATCCTCCCATCTTTTACACAGCAAACAGGAGGTTTTGCATAACAGCAGCCAGCAAAGTCCTGCTGGTGTTAAGACATTCTTTCTGAAACGCAAGGCAACACTTCATCTGTTTTATGAGCCCAGGGCCGAGCTGGTATCTACATTCCTGAACAGACAGCCAGGATTTAGAGAGGTACATGTGCAGACCAGTGACTCCCCAGCTCTGGAGGAGTGGAGAGGGTGTCCCCTGGACCCAGCTGAGCACTCAAGCTTCTTGCATGAATCTTTGGGAGAAAGAAGTCAGGGGAGCAGTTGCTCAGAATAACCTGCAGGCTGCTCATGGCAGCCCCGGGGAGCAGCGCTCTGTGTGCCAAGCTCTCAGCCAAGCACTGGGGCCAGGACACTGTAATGTTGGCTAGGAGAAATCAGCAACACTCAGGAGAGTTACTGTCAAATCTTGATTGGAGCTGTATTTCACTGAAAGCTGGATTTCCTGTAGAAGCATCCCTCTCTGCATCCTGCAGGGCCTCATACCCCTGCAAGCACAGCAGCCCACTGCATGGCAAGGGGACCTTGTCATGCAGTTATAGAATGGTTTGTGCAGGGAGACCTTAATGCTCATCTCATCCCAACTCCCTGCCACGGGTAGGGACACCTTCCACTATCCCAGGTTGCTCCAAGCCATATCCAACCTGGCCTTGGACACTTCTGGGGTGAGGCATCCACAGCTTCTCCAGGCAACCCTCTCCTTGCCCTCCCTTCTGACACAAGGCACTGCCCTTTGACTGCTGCTGGGACCTACCCTCATTTGTGGGTGTGCAAGAGGAGGTGCAGGTCCAGCCCCAGGTATTATCATTCTTTGCCTTGAGCTTGAACATGAAAATGATAGTGGTTTGGTCAGTGTGTTCTTAAATCCTATGATCCCATTAAAAAACTGGACTGACAGTGGATGGAGAATTCATTGGTACTGCAGGACTGTCTTTTAAAGATGCTCCCCAGGGCTGACTTGAAGCTTCTGCTTGACAGGTGTATGTAATGTACCAGGATCCAGGGAGAAATCCTGTCTTGTCAATTCAGCTGAAATGAGGCAACGAAGAGAAAGGACAGAGTCGGCAGGTTCATGTGTGGGTTAATTTACAGCATCTCTAAGTGTCTGCCAGTTCAGTACTTGGAAATCTTGTCACATTCTGTGAGATTGTGCAAATTAGAAATTCCCACTAATGGCCTCACACGTGCAGATATTTCAATAGTAGCTCCTTATTTTTCCTTTTTTATATAACAAAAAAAGACAAAATGAGTTGCAGCACATTCCAGAGTGACGTATTTCCTGATTGTGACAGTACTTCCCTGTGCCAGTAAGAGTTGTATTTATCATTCAGGAAGGTAATCTTCTACACTCCCAATATAAGTAAATATAAAGCATTTTGCTCTGATTTTTATTCAGGAAGATTTATGCCTTACATAAACTCCATTTCCAAATGTACAACCAATATTTAGGCAAGTCTAAAAACAAAATCTTATTTTAATAAATACATAGTTTGGGGTCTGAAAGTATTTTGCCTTTTTGCACCAAAATAAAGCAAACAGTTGTTTGTATAAACAGCAACTATATGCCTCACAACATTTCCACTGAAAGCAATCATGATAGCACTGTCTGAGGTGCAATCAAAGCAGAAAGATGTGTTTGTACAGCACAGAAAATGTACCGAGATGTCCAGAGAAGATTATGGTGTCTTGCTGCCACACTGGCCCTCAGGTTTAAAAATAGCAGTCCTGTATGCAGAGCATATCTGATTTTCAGCCAGAACCTTCTGATGGAAAGAAAATCAGGACAGGTGGCTCCCCTAAGGGACAGTGGGGAATGGCTTTAAACTGACAGAGGGCAGGTGAGATTAGGAAGATATTCTTCCCTGTGAGGTGGTGAAACAGTGGCACAGGTTGCCCAGCTAACCTGTGGATGCCCCATCCTTGGAAATGTTCAAGGCCAGGTTGGATGGGGCTTGGAGCAATTTCAATGACCTATGTATTTGGGGCAAGGGAGGTTAATATTTTAATCAACAGTTTCCTTTGAAAATATCCTCCACAACTCTTTGATTCCACGCTAAATTATTCCCCAACTTTTCTATTTTCACATAATCCTAGATGCTCTGTATTAATTACATTTGAAAAGTTGTCCACACACGAGCTCCTGATACCATGGCTGGTCTGGAAGCCAGCCACAACCCCAGCAACACGGGTCAAGCTCAGCACGTTTATTGTTGCTGCATATGATACTCTGGTGCTGCAGTGCAGGGGATGGACGTGACACAATAAAGCCAGTTTCTATTTCATTCCTGGAGGTACATCTGCTTGATTTCCTCCTGCCAGCCCCAGCCTCCACAAGGCTGTCGTAAGGGAGCACAACTCAGGAAATCTTTCCCATGCTGAGCTGTGTGACTTCAGGATCCATTTCTTTGTAACAGCCCCTCTTGCTGTGACTGCACCAGTAAGCTGTGATAACAGCTCTGCTCTCCAGGGCCACATTAAGCTGCTTCAGGACAGACTTTTTTATGTCCTCTTTCTCATGCCATTACACACAGGCTTCATGTCCAAGAAAATCATCTGTCACTTCCAGTTCCTGCAGCGTTATTCTGACAAAAATCAGTCACTACGAAAGCCCTTGATGTCAGAGGTTTCATGAAAGCAAAGTAATAAATATTGCAGCAGTCGGCTTGTCTTCAGAGTCCTGGTGGTTTTGCCAGAAATCTCACTAACTCCTTCAACACTGATTTGTCAAAAGAATTTTGTTTGTTGGAGTTTCTCTGTTCTTCCACTGTTTTTACTTTTTTTTTCCCCTTTCTCCCTTTTCTTCCCAAGGAAATGGGGGCAAACACAAGTGAGATATTGTACCATCTTGATCGCTCCACCATCTGCAAATGGTTTCATTCTTCTGACAATTTCACATGCAACCTTATAAAAAGACCTGGCTCACTTAAGCTGAGAACTTCAAAGATGTACAAAGCTGTGTTGGACCAGTCTGTGCTGGTGGAGCAGTTGATAAGAGGCTGCGTTTGATTCCTGTGAGAATCTCTCTGTGTCTCAAATGGCTAACGGGTGAGAAAACATTTCTTCCAGTTGTAGAACTCAATCCTTCTTCAAAATGATAGCAGAGAAAAAATTAGCAGCCAAGGGAATCTAAGAAGCCCTACAAGTAAGGAACCTCTGAATTTTCCCCTCCATTCTGCAGAGAAGGCCATGAAAGATTGGACTTGATGATCTTGGAGCTCTTTTCTAACCGCAATGATCCTATGAAAGCTGCTGGCATCCTCGCAAATGTTTCAGTTGGATTTAATATTGTCCTTTTCTCATGTTAATAATTTCTCTGTGCCAGCAGTTTTGTCAAGTGCAGAGTGCTCATCTTTCCCCAAACCCTCTTTCCCTTTGGCTGGGCAGTCGACAGCACTGGGGTGAAGCAGCAAGGTCTGGCTGGTCCTGCCTGTCCTTCCACAGCTCCATCCCAATGATTCTAACCAGCTCTGCTATGCACTCACCCCTCCCAGCTCTCATTAAAAATTCCTAGGCTTTGTGGACACTCAGAACTTACAGCCCTGTGCTTGGTCTCTCCTGCTTCCCTGGAGTTCCCTGGAGTACAAAACCTTTGTACCTAACAGAGAGTAACTGAAAATGAGTATTTTTTTTGCCTCCTAAAAGCACCTTCCTGAATGTTCCAGTGGCTGTTTTCTTCACATGAACATTTTTCTCTTTTCCATCTGTTAGACAAGGTCATGACATTGCATTTTGCCCTGTGGAAATTTTAAACAAAAATAAAGCTATTTTTATTTTGATTTCCAGCTTCTCTGAATATCAAGGGAAAGTGCATTAGCCCCATTTCTTTCAAAATGACTTTTTAATAAAAACATTCCTAATACTGAAAACATGGCTTTCTGTTCTCTTGAACATTCCTTGTTTTTCTTTTAAGTAGTTCTGATGAAAATGACTTTGGTTTTCTTTCACTAGAAAGCTTGCATGTAACAAGGCATAATATCACCTTGAAATGAAGAAAACATATCTCTGATTTGAATCTTTTTATAAAAAGTCTGACTTTCCTCCCCATCTCATTGCTCATATTTTAAAAAATTATTATCAAATAGAGAGCAGAAAATCTTGAGTATTACTCTTTGGCTCTGCGTTCAAGTTGAAGGTTTTTAAAATTCTTCCTGGCTGTTCAAAAGCCCAGAGGATTTCTTTTGATTTTTTAAGCCTCTCTAGAAAGTGCAGCCTTTTCTCTGGGGACAAGTTCTAAAAGAAACAAATCAGAGACGAGGAATTTTAGTAGTCAGTTCACTCTCTGGCTCATTCCTTTGTCTCTCTCCTGTCAAGCCACTTTGATTCTGCATCCCCCACATATCTCAACCTTCTGAGGCATTTATAATTTGTAGAAGTATTTATTATTGTGGGGAAAATATGATCATTCATTGAACTCGTGGTGAACTTTGCACACATGCTCACTCCTTTGGTCCTGAGATTCTTTTTCATAGCAAGCAGTCCCCTTTACTTCTGGTCTGCAGGCCGAGAGCTTGGCAGGTGAGCTGAGGCTCATTCTGCAGAACCCAGGGCAAGAGCAAAATGCAAAAATGCCCACTGTATCCTACTCTTTTCTAAAATGAATCTGCAACTTTCCTTCATGTTTATCCGGTTTCCCATGTAAATACAGCAAGCACCATGTTGGTGTGTAAATCTCTTGGAAAAATTTACCCAAAGTCCCCCATAGCTTTATGGAGAAATTTTTGTAGGATTTTCAGTTCGTTTGTTGTTAAAATATAAATGTGTGCAAGGGTGGGATGTGAAAATCTTGTGAATAAAATTAAGCTGTCATTTTCACTTTCTCAGGTAATACTGAAAGAATAAGTTGGTGTGTATTGAACAGGGATCTCGTCATTCCTCCACCCTTCCACCATTAAACAGGACAGTTCAATGGCGAAGGATTTGGGATATTTGGGTTCACACCTGGATATCTCACCTGGGATATCACCTGGGAGACTGATAATTCTTAATCAGTGGGAGCTGTTCCTCTGCTGACTGTGCAGATACATGACCACGTCATGTTTCCCTTCATACCCTTCCTTGATGCTAAAAAGAGCATAGCTTTCAGCGTGTGCTGTTCCATTGCTGCAAAGACACTCCTCAGCACAGACACTCTGGATTTGAGCTCAAGCCCCAGGAGAAGGTCACTTAATCCCCAAAAACACCTTCAGTAGCCCCCTCAAAGGCTCCTCACTTACTGTGTCTTCTGTGATATCTTCCATTAACGCTACCAGGGACCCAAACTCAGCCTGATCACTGAGTGATCTGTTCTCCACCAGGCCAGAAAATGAATGCATTTAATAAGGATTAACCCCAGCTGGCACTAGGGAGCAATAAATATCGTAGCGCCAGCATTCGTAACGCTGCAGTTATCATTGTGTCAGCATTTCTGTTATAAACCAGGGGCTGCAGTGGATTAGAACTCAGCCATAAAATTTTCTCCAGGCTGAAACTTGGCATAAAAAAGAAATATCAGTCTATGATATTTTTTCTTAACCTTTAAAAAAAACCCTTTCCAGTCTATTTTAAGTTGTAAAAGGAAAGAATACGAGACTCTTCCCAAATTCTTTAAATCATCCTCCAGGCCTCTGGGGAATGAAGAAAGACTTTGGCTGTGGCTGCATTTATGGGTGAGTTTTCAATGGGGTATCAGAAGTTCAGGGATTAAAGATGGTTTTGGTACTTCTTGGGAGTCAAAAGCTTTGCCACATTATATTAAAGAGCTCAATTCTTTAGCAATGGAGCTTTACAAATATTTCTTCCTCCCCTTTTTGTTCAGAGAAGTGGATAATCTGAAACTATCAGGACCTCCAAACAACATGGAGTACCCAGGCCAAGCCCCAGGTTAGAGGTCCCACTGTGTTCCCTCCTTGTGCCAGGCTGGGGTGTCTCAGGGGGCAGAACAGGGAGGGTGAAATCAGGGTTGTTCTGAGCTGAAACTCCATGTTTTTATCAGAATTAGTTCCCTGTCAGAAACCAGCTGCACGGCTGAGAGGACTGCCATGGAAGGAGGACATCCCAGTGCCAGTGGTGTTGGGAGGAGGAGCAGGCACAGGGCTGAGCAGTGGGATGTGCCAGGAGGGGCAGGCACAGGGCTGAGCAGTGGGATGTGAGGAGGAGCAGGCACAGGGCTGAGCAGTGGGATGTGCCAGGAGGGGCAGGCACAGGGCTGAGCAGTGGGATGTGAGGAGGAGCAGGCACAGGGCTGAGCAGTGGGATGTGCCAGGAGGAGCAGGCACAGGGCTGAGCAGTGGGATGTGAGGAGGAGCAGGCACAGGGCTGAGCAGTGGGATGTGCCAGGAGGAGCAGGCACAGGGCTGGGCAGTGGGATATGCCAGGAGGAGCAGACACAGGGCTGAGCAGTGGGATATGCCAGGAGGAGCAGGCACAGGGCTGGGCAGTGGGATGTGCCAGGAGGAGCAGGCACAGGGCTGAGCAGTGGGATGTGCCAGGAGGGGCAGGCACAGGGCTGGGCAGTGGGATGTGAGGAGGAGCAGGCACAGGGCTGAGCAGTGGGATGTGCCAGGAAGGGCAGGCACAGGGCTGGGCAGCGGGATGTGCCAGGAGGAGCTGACATCCATCCCGCTGCTCCCCACTCCACACCGCCGGCAGCGCAGCGCGGACTCCTGGGTCTGCAGAAGCTGCTGTTTGCAGAAAAGCCCGGTTTACCCTGCAGTGCACAAGCACACGCTGCCTGAAAGGTCACCACTGTCTTGTGTAGACCTCAAGAGAAGAACATGAATTAATTTGTTCCCTCCAAATAACATTTTATTTTAGAAACAGGAGAGCTGGTTTGTTGGTTTTTGTTTTGTTTTGGTTTTTTTTTCTTGTGCCCAGTCTAGGTTATAATACTGAGTTCCAGTTTCCCTTAAGAGCTGAATTTCATCCTCCTACTAGGATGGTTTTATTTTAGTTACCAAATATTTGAGGTTAAAGTGAATAGTTCATCTTTAATGGGATTATCTCTTTCAATGTTTGCTTTCATTTCAGTTTGAATTGCTCTGAGCATGAGAATCTAACCTCACCAAAAGCATATTTTTGTAATTCGATACAAACTAAATTTAACCTTTGACTCTCATCTATAAAGATGTTACTTTTTTCCACTGAAAAGCAGAATGTTAGATTAAAGATCTGCCAGTTTCAATTTCCAGGTTGCTAACCTTCCTGTGATTGGGTCCTGCACTGTGGAGAGCTGTGTATTCAGTAAAGGTATTTAACGTTAGCAGTAACGGTTGAGATGGTCTCATACCTGCTACTTTTGATGGCTAGCTGGAAGTTCTCTACTGATTTTTAACACAGACAATAATTTCCCTGACCTACACTGTGCAATACAGGAGAACCCTTTGGACAGAGATATTTAAAATAAAATCTTCCCTTTGAGTCACTTTACCACTTCATCATAGTTCTTTTGTTAAACAAATAAATTTCATCTAAATGCTTTGGAATATTTAAAGCTATGGTTAGGAAAACTAGATATGTGTTCCGTCTCCTGAGGGCTCATTTTAAATGGGATACAGAAAGGGAAACAGTGTCTCTATATTATTCTATATATTTCCTCCAGTAAATCATCAGGAAAAGTGGAGGGGACTGGCTTCTTTTTAAGCAGAAACTATATCCTTGTGCTCTGCTGGGAGAAACCTTCTAAATACGTGGAGTTTTTCACTTCTGCTTTGATAAGATGAAGTGTTGAAACTTTCCCTGACAAAGCTTTTCAGATATTTGTCAGGAATTCAAGGGTGGGTTCTTTAGAAAGAGCAATTAAGTGTGAGTGAAAAATTATGATGTCTCCAGTCCTGGAGGACAGATCCAAAGTGGATCAGCTGTCAGACTCCTGGGGAAGGAATGGTGCTTCCCTGCCTTTCTGCAGTAATGAAGTAAAGGGGGAAATGGCTCAGTGCATACGTCAGGGCACGGAGAGGAATGTGGGTGCATACATTTATTTATTTAACCATGAAAATTCTCTATGAATTCTACAAAATCCTTTCACTTGATACGTTTCCTATGTATCTGCTTTTTACACTTCAAAGAAAAGTCGTTGTGTTCATACACTTACACAAGTTGCATAGGGAAGGTTGGTTTGGATACAAAATTTACACTGTTAAATCTGTCCATTCTGTAGAGGAAAACAAACGAGAAAAAAAAAAAAGAAAAAAGAAAAAAAAAGAAAGCCACCTTTATTTCAGCTCTGCAGTCATCAGAGAAGGATACTGCAGCTAAAATTCAAATTTCAGATTGAACACATACTGCACTAATAAGCTTAGAAGCATTTCCTGTTTATACACTGTGTTAATAAGCATCCATCACCCGTGTCACATATACGGGATACCAAATTCAAATGTCAAACAAAATGTAAGAGGTCACACATTTTCCTTTGCTAACTAAAAGTGTAATTCATAAATATTATTGCTACCAAACTCTCCATCTACAGCACTTGTTTAGAAATATGCACATGTAATATAAATTGTGATTAAGTTAAATGGGTATATTATTTCCTGTTTTAAGGGCAAGCAGCAGCATGAATTATGTTTTACTCAATAGGCATTTCAATAAAAACCTACAGCCTAACAAGCTGCTATCATACAGTTCAGCTGCACAGACTAACATGAGAAGGGGCTTATGATCCACCACTGATATTTCAGCTGTTTCTCTGTCTGTTATTTCTGCTGATGCAGAGAAAACACATTTTCTTAGCTGAAAAACTCTTCCCATTTTTTGCTATAAAAATTAAGCTTATTTGGTCATAGGGGGTTTCCATATGCAGAATAAATAAGATAAATATAATCAGCTAAAGGTAGTTTTTGCATTTCTACTGACTTAAGAAATGTAGGGCTGGAGGAAACCACTCTGTGAAAACAATCAACAACTCCCATGGTTTTGTTTTCACTTGTAGAAATCAAGCACTCAAGGGACAAAATAATGGAGAGATTTTAGAAATTACTTAAACAGATTTTTGAAAATGGAAAATGTACTTTCAATGTCATGTAGTCACTAGATTTTCTAGAATTTTTGGCTAGCCTGTGGTGATTCTTTTTTCTTGATATTAAATTTTCAGTTAATTTAAAACATTTTAGAACCTGATTCAGAATTCTCTAGGGTAATTTTAAAGACTTACGAAGCTGTAAGTAGAATAGACTTAAATGAATTGGAAGAAAAAAACTGAAACTCTGATGTTACGAGTAATATTATTTACTGTGATGAAACATTCCCCCTTCAGGCCTAATGAAAGATCTTGCTCACAAAGATGCCAAATAAAGATATTAAAATTGAATTAAAAATATACCATTCCCCCCACATTTATATAAAAACTGCCAGAATTCCTTCACTTTCTGTGTGCAATTAAAGCATAGGAGCAAAGGTACATTTTGCTGGGATTTTATGTGAAGAGAGTCATTCCCACCAAGGAGCTGCAGAGCTCCAGATAAGCAGACCCGGTTACTGCTTGTCTTGAAGCACTGCATACAAAATGTGGTTGCAAATACTGTCAAATCAAAGGCTTTCGAGGCAAATAAGAATGCCACACATTCCCAAGTTATCTACTCTTTTTTTTTTGAACTTTGGGTAAAAAAAGGAGGTTTACCAAGTCACTGGAGTCTGGTGTTCTTTTAAAAGCTTGTAAAATGGGAGTCTGAATATTTTCTTTTATTGGGAGGACCATAGTGCACAGCAAACACAAAGAAGATTACTAAAAAGGAAGGGGTGCTAAGACCTTTAAGACACTCAGAAATGAAAATAAGTTCCATATTCTGAAAATCCTAGGAAAATAGCCATATAGGAGCACTGAATTATATTTCAGAGTTTTTTACAGTAGTGTAAAATCTTTGATGTGTCCCTGTTTATGAAGTGAAGGAGACACCAAGGCAGATACTATCAAAAAGGAAAAATGCCATTCCATTTAAGTATTCCAGTAATGGAAAAAGAGACTTATTCATTAAAATTTCAGCACTAATAAATAACCAATTGTACAAATCTTACCCTCCATGTTTTGGCCGCTGAATATCAGCAGTTAAAAACACAATTGAGTGAAGTTATTATCATCAATACATATTATTGAGTGATTTCCTTGAAAACAGCCAACAAACACAGAAGAATTCCGAAATCAGTTTATAAATCGCTGTGTTGAGTTTGTTTTGCTGTGGGGTTATATTCTTTAGCTGGTTTGTATTCCTGAAAACTTCCCAGAAGGCATTCCCAAGAGATGTGTCTGTTTTTACACCACACCACATGTGAGCCTGTATTGTCTTTTAATCCTGGAGTGGGAAGAGAAAGCCCCAGGTGGTCCAGGGAGCAGCCTCTGCCCCAGCTCCGAAGGGCGAGCCTGGGCAGCAGCAACACTGAAGCCGTAGGGAGGATCCGGAGAAAAAACTCCATCCAGGAAGCACCCAGACCTCTTGGATCCCAGGGGATCCCTGGAGCTTGTGAACCACAGTCCAGCCCTCGAGGGGATCCACAGAGACGGAGCCGGGAGAAGAGGAGGGGAGAAACCACTGCCCTCCTGACTGGGTGAAAATCCCCAGGGAAAAGTTTAACAGGGCAGGAGTGGGGGTGCAATCCAGGCCCTCGTTAGGGACCCCCACGTGTTCAAAGCAAAGGTTTTATGAGTAAAGACAATGCCCTTCCCTGAGTGAAGATCAAACCCTTCCTAATCTTCTGTTGCAACAGACAAATGACTTAATAACTGTCTGAATATTCACATAAATTTTTTAAAAATAGCTGCAAGGGTTTGTAGAATTGGTGTCCCTAACTGTTGAAAAACAGGGACTGAAGTAAGAACATATTTTCTTTTTTCTCCAAGAGGCCAAAACATTGCATTTTTCTTTTCTTCACACACCAGGTTCTTAGGAGATACAAATTTTCCCGAAGAGAGAGACAATGCAGCAGCATGTCCTTCTGGTCCCAAAGTGCCCTGTGCATGTTCCAGCTGCTCCCAGGTGGCTCCTAGATCTTCTACAAAATTTGTCCTTTTGTTCCGTGCTTATTGCTAAAATCCCTATTCATTCTTATATGAGGTTTTTGTACAATTCATGAAATCTGTTAATCTTCTGGACATTTTAGGAATACACACTGATAATCATCATCATCATCATCATCATCAAACTCTGTGGAAAATTAATCAGTGTTGCCACGACAGACATTAGCAGTACAGTGGTGTTTTAATGATGCTCCTTTCCCATCCTCCACAAGGTCTGTGTTAATTAAAATTAAACATCAGTAATGTTAATAGGTTGTAAAAGAGCTTTGTGTTGTTTTCATTTCATACACAGCATTGTCTAAAGCACCACACCTACTGGCAGAGGCAATAGTGCTCAACTGTCAGGTTTCCAATTCTTTTGGATTCCCACCTGTGAAATTTTACAACTAAAAAGAGATAATACAACTAATCTGACCACTGACAAAGGACCATGGATTTCTAAAGGGCCTGAGGCAAGGATTTGGGAAGGTACCAGCAGTGGGTTCAGGAAAAAAGGAAATTCACTTAAGAACCAAACAGAAGTTCGTTTCTTCAAACAAACAAGGCAGCAGTGATTTTTAACACCTACTCACAGTTTGCATTATTTCACCAGAAATTAAATTAAGAACTGTGCATTAACCACAAATATACCACACACAATTTCCTCCAATATAATTTGGATTTTTCTGTATAGCTGTGACTAGCAGAGATCTCTGTATCATTGGCTATCTCCCCAAAGGAAGGCATTCAGTAGCCCCTCAGTAAAAATATGATTTGTACTAAAGACTCCACAAGTGCTGAAAGCTTCAAGGTCCAGGGCGTACAGGTATGCAACGGACCAAAACTATCTGGAAAAGGCTGTCCTCTTTGAAGAGTCCCCTGCTACTCTTATTTTGACGAGAAAAATTAAAAAGAAACACTGATGTATAGTTCTTCCTTCAGAGCCTAATACACAACAAAATTTAAATAATGAAGGACTCTGCTTATCACAGTCACTGGCTACTTAAAAAAATGTCTTCGAAAGCAGCCTTCAAAGAGAAAGAGCAGAGCAGAACAGTCATAGTGCCCCTGTGGCCCCACAGGAAAATGTCACTCTGATGTCCTATGCATTTACCCTTGAAAAAAATGTCACTTGATCAATGCATTTTCTTACAGGTTGCTTAACTTTGAGCATTTTCCCTTTGTGTGCACCATGAAGAGCAGGATGTGAGGAATCCTTTTGAATTCATAATTAGTGGCCTATTTTAGGACCCAAAGCAAAGGAACAGAAGGTGTTGAGCACAGCAAGGGTCCAGCAGTAAGCAGATAGAATGGGAAAAATTATTTGCCCTCTGTCAATGAGTGTTTGGCTGTATTATTTCTCACCAGGGCCTCAGTACTGCCCGGTATATGCTCAGAAAAGCTTCTCCAAAGTCAGTTAGGTTCATGAATTTTTGTTTTGCACCAGGTTGTCTATGGAGTGTGTGCCCCCTTCGCTTGCAGACGACAGTGAAGAAAGGAGTGCCATGTGGGACAAAATACAGTTTCCAGGGTTAAAGGTGATTCTTACATTACTGCTGGGTGCATTTGTGGGAAAGCTGATCAGTCAGTTGGAAATTTGACTTCTGTAGTTACAACTGGAGTTCTAGTATCCTGCTGTCTCAGGGCACAAAGGCTGAGCTGGAGCAAAGCTGGAGAGGGGCCATCTCCAAAAAGGAGTAACTTCTCTCCTTTTCCCAGTAATGCTGTGGTTCCTTCTCTCTGTCAGAGACAAATGATGAATTCTGATGGGAGGAAGGCTGTGGGACACAAATTTTACATTAAAAGCCAAATTATATTTCTTCCTGTTTATAGCTGCAGAACTCTGGCTCAGCAGAACACCAACTCCTTCCAGGCACTGAACATGTGCACAGCAGAGACCTAAAGCTGCACTAAGCCCTTCAATGGCAAATGAAACACAACGGGTAGGTAATGAGAGAAATTTCATCCATCTATGGTCAATTAAGCTAATTTAATACCCCGGCAACTCAGTGTATAACGTTTAGCCCTTTCCATCACTTGTTTTGTTCCACTGACATTCAATCACTTATTTATCTCTGTTGCCAAAGGGCCACACCTGAGCTCTGATTTATGGAGCACAGTTGCAAGGGAAGAGCAGCCAGTTTCACTCTTGATCATTACATTTCTGCTTAGTGAGTAACAGGTTCAACCTGCACAGGTAACTTGGAGGGAAATTGGCCCAGAACCTTCTGTTCTTCCACCTGTCCTGCTGTATCCCCTGCTTTTGTTGGAAGTGACAAGCTTTTCCTGTCACCTGCGTGGACTTTCCATGCACTGCTGGGTTACTTTGCGATATTTAATTCCAAAAACCAGTTGAGGTTTTTCACCTTTTGGTATGTTTAATGAGCCTGACATTTCTGGGAAGCCTCAGTCCTTGTGTGCATGCATTGGCACAGTAAGCCCATCGTGTCTTGAACACATCATGTTTATCACTGCTCCTGAGCCGAAGGTCTGACCATCCCCAAAGCACATCCAGGACTGCTTTGATCTACTCACAGACAATGGACAGAGCTGAAGTTTCAGGGTGGTCAGCAGCCTGACTGGCACAATAACCCAGATGGATTTCTAAACATCTGGATATCCCCTCCTAAATTAAAAAAAAATATATATATTCCAAGTGGAACTCAGGCAAAATTTCCAAGAGAGGGAAAATGTGTCCAGAGAAACCCAGATGCTGAACATCTACATTGGATGTGGTTTAGATTGGTGGTGCAGAGGTGAGGGCAATTATTATTTTTTTAATAGGAAGACAAGATTGTGAACCAATCTGAACCAGCAGTGGGTTTCATTAATATATGTAGTTTTCTGGTTTCCAGCTCTGTTTGCAGAGGTTCTGAGTACTTATAATTCATATTTAAGGCAAACAGAGCTTCAGATGTTCAGCAATGTTAAAGTCATTGAAGCCTATTGTGTCCCTTGAACCCCAAGACACAGCAGCCTTTTAACTGCAACTTCCCGTGGCTCATTTCCAGTAAAGAAACATAAACATGTGAGGTCTGCTGACTCTCTCTCCATTTAGACTCTGGGAACTTGATAAATGCAAAACATTTGCTTACCTTATGAAGAGGAAGTCATGCTCTCTATTGCAAAATTTTGATGGCAGAATGAGGGACTCATTGCTGTAAAGCAAGAAAAATAATGCAAGAAAACTGTGTTTTCAGACAGATTGTGTGGATTACTTTTTATGATTTCTGACTGTTTTGACTTGGCAAAGCAGAAGTCTAACAAAACAAGTGATGAAGGCTCCTGGCATGTGACTTCTCAAATATTTAGCAAGTATTTGTACATTTTATTAAGTCAAGATGACTCATCCATCTTGACTTGCTTACACGTATGTTTCATGTTCTATGCTATGCAGACCAATAGAAAGTGTTAGTCTTTTTTTTTATTACTGCAGGCTTTTATTTCAGCAAAACTATCTAGTTTTGATGCTGTTTATTTTCAGAACAGCTTGGGGTGAATTTTGTAGGTCTGCAAAACCACTGGCCTTTCTATCTTTTTTTCTAGGCAGAGGAGACATAGAAATGTGAAGTAGAATCTCAGTTTTCTGTTTAAAATTAAAAGAATAAGTTGCTCTCCCTTTTATTCAGGGGTTATGTTCTTGGCAATATAACTCTGGTAAAGACAGAGGAATTATTTTGCCAAAATTCTTCCACTGCTTTTTGCTCAAGGCCAGGTCATCTGCAGCCAGGAAAAAAGAAACCCATAACCATAGGTGTTTTGATTTTGGGAAAGCTTCCATGGGAGGTAAGGTTTAGAGGAGGGAGTGACAATGGCACGGATATTTACTGCAGGGGATGTGGACATTTTAATCCTTTTTTTTTAACTTCAATTTGTCCAACTTAAATGAATTTAGTCTCTTCAGATCTGTAATAGCCCCTGGATGCCCAAAAAAACCAACATCTTCCGGGTTTGCATGAGTCACCTTGAGGTATGAACATGGTAAAATCCCTTCCAGGATGCAAATATGGGTTTTCTCAGCTAAAATCATATAATAACTGTGCCACGTTATTGTGCAACCTCTGGAGTGGGGCTATGTCCTTCCCCACTATGGCTGCACAAATTTAGTTCTTCCACAACCAGTTATTGGGTCCTCTGCTTAGCACAAGTGAGGTGAGCAGTTTTTTGACCAGAAAAAAGGCTCAGCCCTTTTTCTCTCTTCCTTTCTTTCTCCCTTTTTTTGACTCTGAAGACGGCAGCATGATCTAATGAGCTGTTGATCAGTCTGACAAAGGGGTCAGATTATGCTGCTGAAACATTATGAAGTCATACAGGCTACAAGGCAAAGATTTGGAACATGAGTGTTTAACATATGACCTAAATCTAACTTAGCTTTTTTCATCTAGACAGATATTCATTTAAGCCAGTTCTGAAATTTCTGCCTGCAGCCAGAAAACCACACAGCTAGACCTCATTAAAGAAATAAAAAAATAAAAACCATGGGGGTTTTCTGTGGAAAATTCTTATTCCAACTAAAAGAAATCCATAGACAGTGCTTTTCTTCTGCTAAAATCTTCATCTTTTCACTGGAAAAAGGAAAACCTGGGCACCAAAATATATCTCCTGAAAAGTGCAAATTTTATGTATTAGTTCCTGCCAACAAATTGCTCTTAATGAAAATTCTGTTTTCATCACATATTTTTGCAGAAAAATCTTGCCTAAGCTTTTATCAGCTCCACACATCACAATCTTCTACTTGCAAAGCCTATGCTACCTTCGTGTCTTGGGGTGTAAACATTTTTGTTTTCTTTTGCAGACCAGCAGCACATCTTCAGGAAAGAAAATAAGAGAAAATAACTTCTCGCTAAACATGTCTTTTCCATCAGTAAAAGGGAACAGATGGAAAGACATGTGAGAGGTTCTTGAACTGAAAAATATGTGGTAGATACATAATATACATGTCTTTAAACTCCTATGTAGGAGCACACAGACACATGGGCATGCACAGATGACACACCAGCCTCATGTACACTCTGCAAGGTAAATAAATGCAGGTGGAAACAGATATATGTCCCGTAGCCAAACACATTCAGCAGCATCCAAAAGAACCCCGAGAAGGACACTGTAGATGTGTATTGTATCTGCAATAGCAATCTACCTAATNAATAAGTAGAACTGCCCTATCCCCTTACAGCCCAAGGAGTGAAAAATGAGTTATAATGCAGAACACCTGTGCCACATAATGAAAGTCCTGGAAAGCAGCTGTGGCTCAGAAAAGCTGCTCGGGAGTGGAACATATCCCTGCATCCACCATCCAGGAACATAAAGCCCAACAACCAAACCCAAAACAGCTCAGACCACTGCTTTTGCCCAGGAGTTTTTCTGATGGCAAAGAAGCAGGAACACAGTTCAGTGCTTGGAGGTGGTTGGGGCAAACCCTGATATAAAGCCTTGCCCAGCTCAGTCTGGAGACGAGTCTTAACACAGGGAGAAGAGTTGCCTTCTTGGAAGGTCCTGGAGATGACATGAATAACAGGGGCTTCCCTTCTCTCATTCAAGTCAATTGTTCCTGCACCAGGGTCTGCAGCATGTCACAGAGCCTCTCTATGGATTTTTCCAAACAAAAGATTTGGAGAGGCAGAGTCTGAGAAGAGTTGCTTGTTCATTACACCCAATACTCTTGGAAAACAGTGGAGAAGCTTCAGGGAACAAAAGCCCTTGTGGAAACAGCCAATGTCAAAACCAACACAGGCTTAGAAAGACATCTCTGTGGTGTGTAATTATGTTAGTGATCCTGTTAGGCTGATCAGAAAGGATGATTGGAGCTGAGGAGATGAGGAAGGTGGTCAGGTTTAACCCTGTGGGACAGAGAACTGGAGCTTTGGAGGGATAGCTGGAGAAAAGGGTCTTGTGCTGAAAATCCTAATGGACAATAAGACAGAGTTCAAGTGATGGAGACTCTATCATGTCCCTTGGGAAACTGTTTTATTAATAACTTACGCTGTGTTTAAAAGTTCACCTCTTATTTCCAGGTTTGATTTTTCCTTCTTTGACTTGAAGCCAGAGGACTTTGTCTGCCAACCCTAAAGAGATTTTTATTTGTGATATTTAAGGATTGGTAGAGTAACCCAGAATTTAATTTCCACTTATGGATATTCCTTTCAATGTAAAGGTCTTTCTACTCCTTTTTTTTTTAACCCAGTGCTTTCTTTTGTATCAGGAGTCCCTAACTTCACTCTTCAGGGATCACACATAATACAGCACAGATTGGGAAGGAAGGTACTTAGAAAATGCATATGGAAGGTCTAGAGATCCTGAGAAAGCTATAAAGCTCCACAATGAACACAAACCAGAACCAGTTCCTGGAAGCTTCTAAAATAAAACCGCTGCTTTATTAAAAATTAACATTTTAAACTTAAATCTCACTTTGAGCGACAAATACAGAATAAACCCAGCAAAACTGAGAAGTAAATTGCTTTCCAGGAGGGCTTGTCCTACATGTTCAGCGCACTGCTGAAGTAACTGGGTGTTTATTCTGTTGTAAATAGCAGAATTGTCCCCCTTATCAGGAGATTTCACTATTTTGTGTTTTGCACTCCTGTTGTTCTTTGGAAGGTTTTTATGTAACATTACTGGTTGTCCTGCAAAAATTGGGATTAACTTGGAAGACATATATTGCAGATTGGATTAGACTTCAAAGAGGTGTTGCCAAAGAGAACTTTTAAAAGGCTTTAAAAAATGAATCGCACCGATACAGGCTCTTTTCCTTTGAACATGGGGGAAGAAAGGCAGAGTTTAATATTACTTAAATGCGTCAAGCAATTAAGTTGCTTGGTACTCTGTCAAACCACAAGGGGAGGTTTTCAAAGGAAAGAGGATATTTTAGTGATTTTTCAATGATTCCCTTTCTCCACATTCCTTCTGTGCCCCTGAGACAGCTGACACCCATCTCAGTGCCTGTGTCTGAATCTGCCCTCTATACAGAGCACCACAGCCCTGTCAGCCACCCAAAGGAGGAATGGCTTCAGACTACAGAGGGCTGGCTTAGATTGGAATTAAGGAAGAAATTCTTCCCCGTGAAGGTGGCGAGACCCTTATATAGGCTGGCCAGAGAAGATGGGGATACCTCATTCCTGTCAGGGTGACAGAGCTTGGAGCCACCTGGTCTAGTGGAGGGTGTCCCTGCCCAAGGCTGGGGGTTATAAAAGGAAGATTTTTAGGGTCCCTTCCAACCAAACCATTCTATGATTGGCCCAGGATTCCCCTTTCCTGTTTGGGTATAAAATGCCCCCCCTTGTTTTTCTTACTTTCCCCTCAGGTTGTGCTGCCTGTCTCAGGCTCTGTGAAATGCACTGGGGCATGATGGACAACACCTGCCTGTACCAGCACCTGTGTCTCTGGAACACCATGTAGGGCTTAAACTGGAGATATTTAAAAAGTGATGGGCTAATTTCTGGACCGTGTCTGCCCCGAAACCTCTGTGTGTGCCTTGGCCCAAAGGAGCTGAGGCAAAGAGAGAGGAGGGACTGTTCACACTGCCCCATGTCCCCAAGCCTTGGTGCTGCTTTCCCTTGACCCTCCCCATGCCATTGCTGGAGAGGACAGCTCAGCATGTTTCATCCAGGCAGCATTGCATAAGGGATGTCACTGGAGTTTCCAAATGAACATTTATGAGATGTTTGTGAGTTTTCAGTGGTTTTGACCAGGCCCTGCCCCTCGTATAATGGTCAGCTTGGAAGCAGCAGGCATGAGGAAGACATGCCCAGGCTTCAACAGCTGCTGGGCACCAAAGGGTCCTGCCCTACCTGTCTGCTCCCAATGCCCTGGGGAATGGCCCGAAATGTGGTTCCTGCAGCTCCTGGATTTCACATCACATCTTTAAATGGTTTTCTATTCTTCTCCCTCTATTTTTAATTTCTTCAAGGAAAGAGGATTCATCTGTCAGTAGGACCTTGGGGTAATTTGTTTTACTGCAGGGAAGGTGAAGCCCTGACTGGTGGATGAAGTCTAGTGGACTTTCCTGAGTGGATTTGGGTGTTTGTAAGGGCATGTGGAATGCAGGGTGGGAGAGCTGCTATGATAGGGACCTTGGCTGACTGCAGATTTCTACTGGAAGAGTAAATACAGAGGGTAAAATGTCATTGTTTTTGTAGAACATAATAGATCTCTTTCTTCTTAACCCAAGAAGCCTGACAACTCCAAACAAATTCGGGGGCAGTTTTAGTAAATGAAAATATTCGTGCATTGAGCTAATTTATATATTTCCAGCCCAACCCAACAAAAGGTCAGTTGAACAAACCACTCTCTCAGGAGCTGGGGAGGAGTTTATGAGCTCACAATAATCCTCCTAATTGCTCTACCTCAGTTTTCCATTTTGTTAATCAGCGGCCAGCAAATCCCAGCTTTCAGAACTCATTATCAACCTGCTCCATGCTCTTACCCCTGCCCTCACCCTTTGGATGCACACTCTGCACAACCCTCTGCCTTAGGCACCCTCCAGGTTTCCTTCTGCATCTTTCTGGTGCACAGTCATAACCAACTTCTGAATAAAAGTCAACTATAAATAACTGGGGTGCTGCTGCACTTATGGATTTGTGCCGATGGAGAAGCAGAACAGAATGAGCACCAGTGGCCAGCTTTGCTCCTGCTGGGAGCTTTAAAATCCAGCCTGGGTTCCAGAAGACCTCTGCCAGTGGAAACTGCCCAGGCCCAACACTTCATCACTGTATCTCCTGGCTGGTTCCACCCCACCCAACATAAGTGCTTGACAGAATTTTACAATTGGAAGCTCAGGTCAATTTCTCACAATCTGCAAATCAAAAAAAAAAAAAAAAAAAAAAAAAAAAAAAAAGCAGTTTGAATTTTCTCCAAACTTTACATGACCCTTCTCTCTTGCCTTCAGAGTTGATCTGGCAATTTCCAGGCCTAATGCCTAATGAATTTTCCAAGTTCCAGTAAAAGGGGAAGCTGCCTGCAACCCTGCCTACAAGCTTTCAAGGCTGCCAGCTCCTCAAAGCCCAGCAGTGCTTTCCCCTGTGCTGCCTCTTTGTGGTATGTGCAGTAAAGATCTACGATTCCCCCGGACTTCCTTCTCCCTCCTTTTTTTTTGCTGCAGTCTGTCTCAAACACATTTAAAAAAGAGGATTAGAAGTGGGTTTTGGATGAAGAACAGTGACATCTGTTCTAGTGCCAGGTGACTTCCATTTTTTCAGAGTTTTGTGACAAGAACATTACTTAAGAGTATGAGTAGATGAGAACCATGTCCCACCTCCATCCTGCGTCCATATGTTTGAGTTTGTCCTACAATGGCCATGAAATATCAATCTTTGCTGCTCTTTTGGTGTCTGGACATTACAGAATATACAGGAGTTACCCTAGAATGAGGTCAAAACACCATGACGGCAAGATTCAAGGGGATTTTCTGCCCCCTTATCTGCACGGGCTTGTGGCGCAGCTGCATTGTCACACTCAAGAGAATGGAGATAGTTCAATTCCTTACACTGGGATCTGGGGCATTATAAGTGGCCAGTGTTGTCTGGCTTCATGCTGGCTTTGCTGGGTAACAAGACTTGGGCCCTGCAGAGTTAGATGTATGGGGAGAACCTGCTCCAGTTCATCCTTGGAATGAAAGTGATGGGAATTCCTCGGGAGCTGAGCATCTAAAAGCTCACACAGATTCATTGACAAGAGGGAAATATAAAGCAGTGTTTAGAAGCAGATGTCTCTCCATCACTGCTAAGCAGCCACAGACACTGCACGGTCATATGGATCCCTCTGCTACAGCCCAGATTTATGTACATGGAATCTCATAACAACATAATGCACAGATCTCCTCAACAGACCTGGCTGGAGTTCCTCCCAGAGGCTCTTTAACCCAGGCTTTCTCCACCTACAAATCTTCCCCAGCTTCCTGCCCATGGAGACTGACATAAATAGCCACCTGCAAGAGGATTCATTGAGAATGTCCCAGAAGAACCTGTAATATTACATGCTGCATATTTGGAAACACTCCTGCAAATCTAAACACACCAGTGTTCTCTTTCTATGTGTGACAGAAAGGCCACATTGTCATATGTTCAAAAGCAAATTCTCCACCTTGCACATAGAAGGACAGACCTCACTCATCTCACTTTTCCTGCATTTTGACTCAGATTTTTGCCGTTTTCTCAAGATGCAGATAGAAGTCTGAATGGGCTGTTCCAAAGCATCTGTGTACCTCCTTTTGTAACTAAAATACCTTCCCCAAATCTTCCCTTTGCCTATATGCTGTTGAGGAGCTGTCTCTGTCAGAAAACTGCCTTTGTCCGTCACTTCTCTTTGGAGGCTGGTGCCATGGAGGCCACGTCACTTGTCACCTCATTTCTTCACCAACATCTGTTGCACCACCAGCCCTCAGCCCCCGCCGTATCACATGAACTACAGACTCTGCACCAGAGGAATTACGTGGAGCTTGAGGCAGCCCTGATTTATGTTGCAATACAAATTGCACTGTAAGTTATGCTGCCCTCAAAGGCAAGGGATTCTGACAGAGCACCTGTTGCCCAGATTCCTCCCTTCTCCCCAGATCAGTCTCTTGCAAGGTCGAGTCATGGCCAGCATGGCGTGGGATTCAGGACTGTGAAAGCTGAAGGCGTCAAGATGGGTTGTTTACCCAAATTTTACATCAGGTATTTCAAAGATGCTTCATTTAAAGTAATAGAGGGATGATAAAAATAGTAACGGCTAAAAGTACCCTGGCTGTTTAGTATGAGTGTCCTTGAAAAGAACAGATATTATAATAACAAATACCCAGCAAGCAAAATATGAGACAGATCACCTGTGCACACTAATGACTTACTGGTTTTTAACTGTTGCTTTTCTTAGTTGCCAGCACATGCACACAGCAAAGTTGACAAGGCAGACTTAGCAAAGATTTTTTCCAAGTTTGTATCCTTCACTCTCCCAGTAGCCTTTCCTGCCTGTTAAGTTTTTTCTGCCAGTACTGGTGACCAGTTCAGATCAAGAAATCAGAGATGAGCAATGGTCAGCTATAATGGGAGAGGTAAACATTCTGTTCTAATGAATCCTCTCCCCTTTTCTCCATCACCTTATGAGAGTGTTTAGTTCTCATCAGATTGCCAAAGACGACAGTTTCTCTTTCATTTGGATGGCTTACAACTCACCTACATCACCTGGAAATTAAAGAGAAGAGAGATATTCTGCTGTAATATTCCATTCCTCACGTGGCCCTGCAAACCAAGACCTTGCATTCAGGTCAGAATAGCAAAGGAAGGAGCAAGACCACTCCTAGGTTTTTCCTTATTATGGCTTCTTTTGCCCCTGGGAACTTTCTGCTTGGGCAGGATCTGAGGATTGTTTTTACTTTTGAATTTCTCTGACACACACAGTTGATTGAAGAGACCCTGCTCCCATAACGAACTGTTGTGGTTATTAATGTGCTCAAAGCAGATATTTGAGTTGTTCAGTGCAGCTGGTCCAGCCTGTCCTGAATGCACTGAGCTTTGCAGTGCACACGCCTATTTTTTTATCTGGTCTATGGCATCCAGAAGGACATGACAGCACAGCAGAGGTGAGACACAGCACTAACTGCACTGAGACAGGATTAATCTTAGACTTTGACCCACACAAGTGTCCTTTGGACTCCCCTGTTCATGAAATGCCTTTGCAATGCACAAAGACTCATACCTTGGAGGGGAACCATAGGAAAAGGTGTGCTGTATTTGTTCAAAAATTAATTATTGATGTCAGCCAAACTCCTTAGCCTTGAAGGTGTGAAGGGGAAACATTAAACCCGTGCAAAGGTCAGCTTTACCAGGACCTGCCTATTCAACAGAAGGAACTAAGGCAGAGTGATAAATTGCCAATGAGTTCCTGTGTGTTTAAGCAAATGACAAACTATTAACCTATAAAACTGAACATTGCAATACAGGAATTCAGCTTTGGGATGGAGTCATCACTGAAGTAGGTAAGCAGAAGGTTTTTTGAGTTGTAGATCAATCACTGAGCATCAAATACAGAGAAAAAAGATCATGCAAAAGCAGAGGGCACTTTCGCAGACCAACTCTGGTTTTACTTGAATTCCTGTGGATGAACAAGAAAATGCTGATGGTACAAATAAAGAAAAAGTAAAAGGATTTTCTTTGCTCAGTACTGGAGTCTATCAATATGGAACCATTTGCTGAACCAGGGTAGTAAAGTACTCCTTTGTTTATTATCCTCTTGTTTCAAAAACAGGCCACTTGTAAAACAGGAAATCTCTTGAGGTCAAGTCTTTCGCTGAGTGATGCTTATAGATTAAGTGCAACAAAGCCCAGTTAATTACACAACCACATATTGGTGTGGATGGAAGAGTGACTTAATAAAATGGTCAAAATGGGAGTTTTGACAATTATGTACTTCAAAGCCCTGAAACTATCACTCTTTCCAGTCTCCCCTAGTTATTGGGATGAAGATTCTTTCACGAATCGGTTTTTTCTGCTGTAAAGTTGGAGCATTTGTTAAAAGAAAACTCAGAGGCTGAAGTAATCCACAGCCAGCTGCCACATTTCCATGGGATCTATAGTCCCAGCTCAAGGAGTGCTTTTATTGCAATGACTTTACAGCCCCAGGGCTGCCACACTTCTTTGGCTATGAACAGACACTCACCCACTTGGCAAGTTAGGAACCTAAAACGGACCAGACATTTTTTGTTTAAGACCTTAAAAGTTGTTCCCTCTATTTGCTTTCTTTAGTAATCCATGAGTTTTGAACATCTGGGACTCATCATCTGCTTTGTGATGACTACGAGGTATCTCATATTTTGAGCAAGAACAGTAAACCTTAGTAAGTTTATGTCAGAAAAAGTCAGTTGACACTCCTGTGAGCCTCTGGTGATCCAGCTTCATATGGGCAAGGTCTACCTGCTTTGGATGGGAAGTCGCATCTGTTCCAATCTCTGTATGGTCTTGGTATGCAACTGCTGACACTAACTTGATCTAGGACATAAATGTACAACAACAGACTAACAAAAAGCCAAGAAACATTCCATTTCCATGATAAAAATAAATTTTCAAGATGCTCCTTGGAAATATGCATACATTTTAAAAATAAACCACACCAAAGAAAGCAAACAAAGCAGAAGGCTCTACTACTTTATTATACCAATTTCAGTTCAAAGTGAATTCAGACCTATGACTTGGGTTATGTCTGCTCTAAAGCTCAAGGTCTGTCAGCAGGCCAGTGTTAGGCAAAATTTCCTGTGTGTCCAGAGATAGAATTTGCAGGCACAGCTTCTGCAGGTTCCAGAGTAACTCTGTGTCCTCCCACAGAGTATGCAGAGATCTCAGTCCTCTGCCACTGTTTGTGCGGGGTCCAGCTGTGTGCTCAGGGGTGGCTGTGCAGTCACCTCACACAGCACCCTCACTGGGTGAGGGTCCCAGGCAGCAGTGCCTGTGAAGCAGATTCTGATGCAAAGCCAGGCCTGCAGGACTTGAAGGGGAGATGAGGGCACTCACCACCCTTTTTAAACATGGTCCAAAACTGTAAAAAGCAAGACAAAAATATTTCCTATTCTCATTACTGTCTGCAGACTTGGCCTGCCTGAGAACTGAAATAACTTACTGCATTGTGGCTGGAATTGGGTTGCACACAGAGGGGAATTCTTGGGCCCATACCTGTATTTTGCATCTTTGCAGGTACTGACGATTATGAAGATCAGCTTAGTTTGGCTGTAGTAGTAAACTGCAGGCCCAATCTGACAGATTCAAGCACACCTGGGTAATGCCACTTCAACGTGCAGCTCAGCAGAGACAAGTCACCTGAGTCAAATTTATTCACACGTTTTTAAAGAGCAGTTCTCAGCTGAAGGCTCGGGACTGAAGTGCTGACACCCTTTGTGGAAAGACAATTCAGCTGGCTACAAACAGCAGTGACTGTATTTGCATCTGTCATCGCAAATATATTTCAGTTTTAGATTGGGGGAGAAGAGAAAACAAACACAACATTTTCTGGTTAAACAGAAACAGAGTATGGATTCACTGAGACCTTCTGAAGGAGAGTTTATTTAATTTATTCTTCCGTACACACAGCTAGTTTGCTAGGATATTATAACTCAACTCATTTCTCTGGTGACCCATGGCAACCTCTGGATCAAAAGGATTACTTGTGACTCATAACTTACCTTGGCTAAATATAAATATAGGGTTTTAGGTTAAGTAATCTAGGCCTTAATCAATAAAACATTTAAAGTGACAGTACAAGGAGGGATTTCAAAAGTTGTGCTGTTATAATGTTAACTCCTAATACCTGAATTTCTGGGGCTCTCCTTTTCTGGTTTAACTCAGATGCCCCACATCAAGGATTTTCCGTGCATTTTGTGCATGCAAGTACAGCTGC
The DNA here is from genome assembly GCA_013390105.1 of Tichodroma muraria. Lineage (NCBI taxonomy): Eukaryota > Metazoa > Chordata > Aves > Passeriformes > Sittidae > Tichodroma > Tichodroma muraria. Next base: position 48,550 of record WAAG01022776.1, read on the forward strand.
ATACCATTTGAATGTTCTGTTCCACAGCAAACTCATGCTCATTTTTCCCCACAGGAAATCCAAGCAATTGCCCCTGTGTGCAATACCACAATTAGGTGACCATAATTGCATACTTAATAAGCTTGTATATGTTATAGTTTCAGTTTCTCAGATGTGGCCCCCTAAATGGATATCTGAATCTCACTTTTGGTGGTGAGGTTGAGAAAAAAGTGTATGAAAGTCTTATTTCATATACCTAAATTGGACCAAATTTAAATCCCCACTTCTTGTTTAAGTGCCTGTATTTCGATATCAGATCTTACGTGCAAATCAGCCACCCTGTGGGCTAGTGTTGGCAACTTTGAGATGGGAAAATACAAGTTGAGTAAAATAAGACTCCTTTAAAAGAAGTCTGGAAGCTTTCTAAATAACTGCAGGAATGTAAAAGTTTCAAAATTATTTTTCCCCAGCCTGGGGAATCTGCAAGGTCATTCCTGGTTATAGCTGTGGTGGCCACTTGAGGGAAGTGGTTGCCAATCCATGGTACTAATCGAAAACCTGCGCAGCCAGTGAGCAGAGAGTGGATGTAGGGCAGGACACCCCACTCCCAAGGTAGTACAGTTTCTACTCCCCAGAGATGGATGGGACAAGGGGCAGTTCCTATCAAGCCATCCAACAGTGATTTTCAAGTGTACAGGCATCGACAGATTGGACTTGATATGAAAATTTAGCAGATAAGAAGTTAAAAAAATTGAAAGAATCTGTGTTTATCTGTAATTATTTTAGTATTATTGATAAGCTGGGACTTCAGAAACAATATAAATTATGCTGTCTGCTGTCCATAGTTCCACTGATGTCAGTGGAGGGAGTTTGGACTAACACACCTTCCTCAGAGCTTGTACAGTCCGATCTATGAACACAGGGAAACTAATAGTTTCAGGTATTAAATAACTACTTTTTTTCATTTCTGAAGGAAAGAGCCAAATTTGTATCTGGCTTTTTTTCTTGCCCAAGGTAATGGAAAAGAGAAGATGAATTGCAGCCTTAAAAACCTTTCCATGAGTTCTTCAGTATGAATTATTTTATATAATTCACAGAGAAGGTGACATGATTTACATCAATGTATACAGTTAAATTATTCTATATTGTAAACCATTAACAAAGAGGGATGAAGGGCTTATGAAGAAGAGTGGAGAGACTACACTGTTATGACAGAATAAAAAATTTCTGGACATGCAAGAAGACATCACATTGTTTCCATTGGAAGATGCTAGTGTATGTTTCCTACAGCAAATATAAAATCTTTGGCCTGTGCACTGGAGACTGTTGTTTATTTTTGTTATATACCAGAAAGGTTTGGACAGAAGAGAAGGCAGATTGCACTTCAACTCCCAAAGTACAAGGTGGGGTCGGTTGTGGAGGTTCATGTCAGAGAGATGTAACTCACAGGCAATTGGTCTTATCCAGCCTACACTGCTCATGAAGTGGTGTCAGGGGAGGTGTAGGTTGGACTCTTCCCCCAAGGGTGGTCGGGCACTGAACAGGCTCCCCATGGCAGTGGTCACAGCTCCAAACCTGCCAGAACTCAAGGAGTTTTTGGATGACTCTCTAAAGACACATGGTGGGATTTTGGGGGTTGTCCGGTGCGGGGCCAGGAGCTGGACTCGATGATCCATGTGGTTCCCTCCCAACTCAGGGTATTCTGTGATTCTGTGATTGTGAGTCCTCATCAATGCAAGAAGGATTTTTTTTACAGCACAGGCTGGAGCTTGCCAAGTTTTGAGACATAGTTGCCCCGTTTGTCTCCATTCTCAGACGGAGATACATCGGCAAGTTGGTCCTCAAAGCCAGCGTTGCTGGAATACGAATTGCCTGAGTTCAGGGATTAGGAGAGGGCAAATACCTCTTCCTCCTTTTACACAAGATCTTACAAGCAGGATGCTGCATGGTGCAGGCTAAACAAACCAGACACTGAGGTGGAATCCCAGGGGTGGTTTTGCTGTAGGAGGTTCCCACAGGGGATTGAGGTCGGAGGAAAGGTGCAACAAACCCACCAGATGGTTTATTTTGAGAAACAGAGCTCACCCTGGAGAAACAGGATGGGAATACTGTGGCACTAGGAAAGGAACTGCAGAGGGACTCTCTTGCTGCCACAATTTTGTCCTTTTCATCATCTAGATTCGTCATCTGCTACAACTCTAGAGAAAGGAGCACTTGCCAATCCAAAACAGTCAGTCAACGTGACTTTTCATCTTGGAAGTAGCTTCAGCCTTGCTTATTTTTTGTTGTTGTTTTCTGTCTGGTGCTGAAGATTCCTGAGGAAAAATAGTTTATCTCTTAACCATTCTTGCATCTCTTTTGAGAAAAAATTCTTGTTTTCTAAGAAGTGTTTCATTTCCCCCACTATGGACCCATTTAACTTTCCTTTCTAATCCCCTAACAATCTGGAATGAGGTCTTTAGTAGTTCTGCTTGTTGTGAAACAGCTTTAGGAGATAAGTCCCAGTCCACGTTAACTACACTTCAAATAACCTTTGTGTAACTGTGATGCAAACCCATAATCTCCCAAGGCCCATTTATAACCACTTTAATGACTGAGACTTAAGGATGTTATTGCAGGATGGGCAGGGAGAGAGGGGTGAAGAACTGACCAAGGAAGCACAGTTCAGTTTGTCTTCCAAACAGCTCTGTATCATACACAGCTTTACAAGGATGAAGTGACTGGTAAACAAACAAGGAGCCTAATCTCAGATAAAGAAAGGGGGTCCCATTCTGACCAGCAGCCTTCTTCTGGAAGGTCATATAAGCACATACTTGTTTCTTTGCAGTGAGACAGAGGTTTGAGTTTCATAGGACTCCACACCTTCAAATATAAATGAAACATACCCTCAGGATAATGAATACACCAAGCCCTGATGTCTGAATGAACACACAGAGCAGCTGTGTGCTGTCCTTGGGGACATCAGTGGTGAGAGAAAAGTGCTAGGAACTGTATTGAACACTGGAGAATGTATTGCATTAAACTGTTCTTTAGAAAAAGTCATTATCTCACTACCCTCTTTTGGGCTGCCTTTTGGTAAAAGAAAATCTGCACATATCAAGGACAGAAAACAGATTGGGAATTAAAAATTGGATGGTTTCAGCATCCCTTCAAATACGACTCCCAAAAATATAGCAAAACACAGAGTAACATACAGGGGCAGAACTCCTTCTAGAGGAGGATGAAAGCCTCTAAATATAATTTCTGACTACTTTTTGTTTGCTCAATTGCTTTTAACTAATCTGCACTTGGTTTGGGGAGCCAGCCAAAGGAGGAGAACAAAAAGGAAAACAAGAAATCCAACCCCTCAAACCTTTGCTCTGTGGCTGAATTTTCCCAGCTTTAAGGCACAGTCTTTCTCCATGGAGGCTCAATGCTTCTCTTTAAACCTGCTTGGGAGAATTTATTATCCCTGTGTGCAAGTCTTTGAAACCATGATTTTAACGGTAATAATTTCTAAGCAGTGTAATTCGTGAGAGACTGTAATGTAATGCCAAGTTATCCTATTATGGTTTTAATTGGAATATACATTTTATGTGTTATTAGAGAAATGTTACTGTCCTTCTTATGCTTAATACTATATGAATAGCTAAAGCCCTCTAATGACCATGTAATTTATTGTCCCTATAGTTATGGCATTAAGCTACAAGGCACCTAATACTTGCAAACATTGTAAACTCCAATTGCAGCTACACCAGTGATCCTTCTGTCAACTGAGCTAAAAACAGCTGAATGATAAGGTTAAGCACTGAGCCTCGTAACACAGTTATCTGGAGCTCAGCACCTGTACTACAGAGAAATGTCCAATAAACTGTGCTTAAACAGTTTTACATCGTTATCAGATATAAGTATAGCAAATACATCCAGCTTCCAGAATGATGCTGATTGCTCTGATTCCACCAATCTTTTATGTATTTGTCAGCTTTAGCCTAATTTGCTGCTAGTAGTAAATCAGCGATTCTCAAGAACTTGAGAGATTTCACAGGCACCAGAGTAGATTCTGCCCAACCCTTAAGAAATCCTGGAATTTCACGAGAAATTGCCAGCAGTTTCTATGCAAGGTGGGCTCTTCTTTTCAAACATCCACAGCTGCTTGAGAAAGAACCGAACTCACTGACAGCAGAATTCAGAGAATTTGAAAACAGGTTAGACTGCTTTTGCCTTTTGAGTGACAGGAACTAGGTACCACCTGAGAGTAACCTTTACCTCAAAAAAAGCTGGCCTTCAGCAACGGTGGTAAATTGCCAGAGTCAAAAGCAAACCTTAATGCCTTTGTCTGGCAAAGGAGTCAAGAGAAGTCCGTGCAAAAAGATACTGTAAAGACCAACTAGAAAAAGCTCTCTAAAATGAATGACCTCAAATATGATAACTGGAGATATGTCAGAAAGCATGTATAATATTGATTCTTCATTGGTTTTTTCTAAACAGGAAGGATTTAAATCTAATCCACAGACCAGAAGAACAGCAAGATCCATGCATGGACTAAATTACCTCCATGCAAGGTTCGTTATCAGCAGAAATGGCTCTTCAGATTTATTAATAATTCTGATTTTTTTTTGCTCATAAACAAAATCTGGGTTGAAATAAAAGAAGCTACCTAAACTGATACCCTCCCTGGCCCATTCTGTACCCCATAATTTTTAAGAGTTTTCTAGAATCTTAACCTTAGTTTTAGCTCTTCACACTTCTGTATTCCAAAAGGAGAGTTGACATTCAGCTTCAGAAGCGACTTAGGAGTCCAGTTGATGTCCCAGAAAGAGAAAGCAACTTCAAAAATTCCCTGCATTCAGATACTCAACACTTTATTCCCAGGTGCCACTCCTGGGTCATGGTCACTGTCATTCCTGGTGAGGTTGTAAGTGAAACAGGAACACACACTCTATCCTGGGTACATTCTGTTTCTATGTAGAAAAGCCTTTCCTAAGCAGTCTATTTTAAATATTCCTGAGATGTGCCATAAGGCTGAGAGGGACTCTCCCCACACTATTGAGTTTTATTTCCTTTTTAAAGGTGGAGATGTGTGGGAATTATCACCTCTATCACTGACAATGTCATGCTTATCTGCAGAGTCACTCCTGCTGCCCAATTTGCTACTTATCACATGCTTTACAATGCCACGGTGCACAAAAGAACTGTATAAATCCCATTTTATTTCCTATAAAAATACATATATTTTATGTGTGTATATATATTCCCACAAACTGTAATTTGTATTTGTTTTGGAGGGCTTTACACCACACAAGAGGTGATAGATAAATAGAATCGTGGCACCAACTCCATTAAGGATATTAAAACATTTGCAGAAATTCTGAAATTTTCTCCTGGATGATCTGTGATGTCTGTGTAATTCCTCTGGCTAAACATTCCTCTCAAAAGAGTACATGCAGCAAATCAAGTGTACGAAAGGGATAAACCACCTTTCCTCACCTGTGATTTGTGATTGCTCGCTTAAGCCACCTAACATTTCTGCAGCCCAAAGAGGAGGACTAAAACCTGCTAAAAGAGGAAAACTGCAAATCACACATTTCAACGACATTTCAAACTACATTTTGGAAAGGAATGAGCACTCAAGCTGTATTTTGTGACACATTTGAGATTTGTGTCGCTTCATACATTTCCCATGACCATCCAAATATTCATGAAGAATTAATAACATGGTCCTGCTTTTAGCAAGTTCCATCCATTCTTATTTGTATCTGGCTATAATCAGCACTGAGACCCCAAATAGTGGATGACTGCATTTGATTCTTGAGTCCTTTTCTTTTTGTTTATGTCAAAGCAAATTAGCTGGAAGGAGACTGATGAGGAAATCGAGCAAACTGTGGAAGGTCAAGAGGGCATTTCACTGAAATGTAATATAATAAGTACAATTTAAACAATGACAAATCCCGTTCACCTCTTTTGTTTTCTTGAAATGTTTAAAATTATTTTTAACCATCTTTTTAATAAATAAAATTGTTCTATGTGTTTGTTGTACATTTGGATTTCATTAATTTTAGAATATTTTCCAAGTATCTAAAATTAAACAGATGTCATTGGGCTCATTTAGACCTCAAATAACCCTTGCAACAAAACCAATTATTTAAGGGTCAGTTGAAAGTTGGAATTTTATAATAAAGGAAAGTTTAAAAGTTAAAAAATAAAATTAAGAAGAAGAGAAAGAAGAAGAAACAATGCCAATTTCGTGCCAATTCAATTATTAGCACAGTAACTGAAGATCTGTTTTATTGTTGGGGAGAAGGGTGGAGCCAAAGAGTGAAAGTTCAGGAAAGCTGGTTTATTCCCAAAATGCCCCAATTATTCCCTTTCCCATGACTATTAGTCATGAAATATCTCACCCAGCTTTCTAGCTCTACCATGGGGATGGAAAAAGAACAAAGATTTGGCTTTGTTCGGAAAGTTGGTCCTGTTGGTCGAAGAAATTTCAAGCTCATGATCATGTCTGGCAAAATGCAATCCAAGGACACACAGCAGAATGGACAAAGGCAAAACCTGGGATCCTGACTACAATGCAGCACTCTAAACACTTCCACCTACTTAATTTTAATTAAGTAGGTTTAATTTTTTTCTTGTCAGCACAAATTGTAATTTGTTGGGGGGATTTTTAGGCTGTGGAAAAGGTTTTCAAGGCCAGTTGGGAAACAGGCTGGATAATGCACTGCAGGAGTTTTTCCCAGCAGGTATCTCAGGGGCAATGCTGAGCCAGTCCAAGGTGCTTAGGAGGAACAAATTACTTCTGTGAGCCCTGTAGAAAAGGAAGCTTGAAAACATGGTATATGGGCAACTGCTTTCCTCTTCCTCACACCTTGCCAAAGAGGGAACTGGGCTCCCAGCTCTGTAAACATCTCCAGATTTATATGGGTGTGTCTGAGAACAGACACGAAGAATCCAACCATTGTGATTCCTTGGTTGAAAATTAGGAGCTGGGGTTTACTTTACTGAGCAGGAGGGAAAATGAAAATTGCTTTCCCTGTAACTTGAGAGACTTAGCAGAGTTCTCCTGCCAGACTGCAAAGATATGCAGTGGTCCCTGCCCTAAACTCTACCATCCTATTTAGCTGTCAGGACTGCTAAATGGAGATAGAGAAAAATGAATAATGGATTGTATGAAAGCTATATCACCATAACTTTAAAATCCTGATGCTGGAGCCTGAAGATCTCTCTGAAATACTGTTAAGCACAGTGGAAAGGGAGTAGAGGGCTAACATCCAAAAAGAAATTTAATCACTGACCTCTGAAAATCATGGTTTAGGTTTTTCTTTTTCTCTTTTTTTTAAGAGACAGTAGCTGAAACTCTCCCTCTGACCCAACATTAACCTTCTGCAAGTTATAACAGATGATTTGTAAAAACACCCCTTTATTGCCTTGACCTGTTTTAGGGCTGCTCTATCCTCCAACACAGCTGTATCCTGTGGTCTCAGTTAGCTGAGTAACATGCTGGATTGTTGCTTTGGACTGAATTTGATAGCTCAGGTCATACAGGATATTCCCAGAGAGGCATCCCAGCCCAGCAGAGCATCTGTCCCACGTCGGGGGGTTTACCTCAAACATGAAAAATTGAGATTATGGGAGATTCAGTGGAAAATTCACCTTGCTGAGCAATGGGTAGGAGTCAGTTGAAGGACCTGGGCTGTTCTGCTCACAAGTGGGGAAGAATGTTCCGCTTTGAGGATCCTTCCAGACCAGTGTCAGGGCTCTGGCATTCAGCCAGCCCAGCTATCCTGAGGACTGGTGTCCTAAACAGTAAAGAGGAGCTTGCGACACAGACAGATGGACAGTGAGTAGAGAGCTCCCTAAAACAGACACATTCCTGCAGAAGCTCTTGGGCACAGTGAGGGACTGAGCATCCTGCCTCTTAGAGCTCCTCCCCAGCAGCAGATGGGGTACAGGGCCTGCCCTGCTGGCTCCTGCCTACCCTGGGGTTGGTACCAGCGTTTAGGGCTGGGCTCAGCTTTGCAAAGCCAAGCTGCCCAAAGTGATGGCATCAACAGTGGGCTAGTCTAACCTCCCTGACAGGTTCTGCTGCGAGGCAGCCAGAGGGATTGCTTGGGGGAGACAAAGGGGCAGCCAGGACATGCAGGGAACAGACTGAATATGACAGCAGTGTGGCAAACACTGTCCTAGTGCAAGGAGCACCCTGGATTTTTGTGCCCAGCTGCTGCCATGCTCCAGGGCATCAGGGACTCGTGGCCTTGAGGACAAGTGGGTTCAGGCAGTCCTCAGCTTCCTCCACAGAGTAGATGGCAACCAGCACCGTGCTGGTCTTCAGGTGTTTCAGATCTGCTCAGCTGCCCAGTTACAAAGGAAAGCCAAACATCTACAGCAGAAGTAACTTCCTTCTCCAGGATACTCTTTCCACTGAGAGTCCGAAGAGCAGGAGAGATTGAGGAGGGTTTCATGGAGGGCGGTCCTGGCTGTCTCTGTTGGCCTGTGCCAGGCTGCAGAGCTGCACAAGAGCCCTTCTGCCTGGAGCTGGGGCAAGCACAGCACATCATCAACCCCAGCTGCTACACCCAACATCAGTCACAGCAGAGAGACTTTGTTTGGCACAGCTCTGATCAAGTTATCAACCCATTGCTTATAAATAATTTTCAATAACAAATGGCAACAACACAAAGACTATTGGGAACTTGTACTGAGTTTATCTAGAAATAAGATCACCAGACTCACTAGCAGTTTTTTTCACTCAATGCATGAACTGCTGCAGCAGAGAGATGCATTGCACTAACACCAACCTCCACAAAAAGCAAACATACCCCTTCAGATTTCAAGTTTTCAGCAGGGGGGTTTTTTTGGGTTGTTTT
>WAAG01022777.1:4272-24221 GCA_013390105.1 Tichodroma muraria
CATTTCACTACCATAACAAAGTTCAGCAATGGAAGTTAATTCTGTAACAGAGAAGAAGACAGAAAAGTATGTTACAGCTTCATTCAAGGAGTGTCACTTCCAATTAAAAAAAAGAAAAAAAGAAAGGAGATGGTGAGCACTATGTGAATTTAGGCCAAACCAGATGATTATTTTTGTACACTTACAAATCCCAAAGAAAACATTTGGGCACATGTTCCTAATGTTCAGTAAAGGACGGAGCTTTGTGGGCATCCATTGGCCATGCTTTAGAACCTGGCAGGGGTTTCAGAAAAAACACAGTAATAGTCCAGGACTAATGCAATTAAAACCATGAAATATAGAAACCCTGTGTAAACATAGTCCCGCTGCAGCCATAAGAAAAGAAGAAAGTGGGCTTATATTATCTTGAAAATAATCTTGAAAACACTACAGTCTGTTCATATCAGGAGTTTATAAATAAACATTATTTCCTTAACTTCCTAATCAAAACCAGATATGAGGAAGTCAAGTAACTGTCAGTGTCTTTCTTTCCAAATCTCATCAACCTCCTATGCCAATCATACTATCTGTCCAGCTTAACTATTATCTAAGTTTATAAACATATCAATATGATTAGACTGGAATAAAAATTTGTTTCCTATTTATCACAGGACTCAAATTGCTGCTGGCAGACCTGGCCTAAGAAAATTGACTACAGCTTTCCAGGATGGCTGACTGGAGTATGATTTGGGAGGAAAACTATTTGCCTCCAGAAACAACTGCTACGTTATGAAACTCTTGGACCGCTGGCCAAGACTGACCTGGCCAACCACCATGAAGCACCAAACCAGCCATCAGCACCCAGCAGAAGCTACCAGCTGCATTGGCCACAGTGCCTCAGGCTGGAATCACACCCTATAAATAAAATGCTCTCCACAAAGAAGAGTACAGGAAAATAAAGGCTGAGTTCATATCAGGGCAATCATGGTCCCTAGAAATCAGAGTCCTTTCCTCCTTTTTTTTTTTCTTTTCTTTTTTTTTTCTTTTCTTCTTTTTTTTTCTTTTTCTTTATTTCTCCAAAATAGTATGAGTTAAACCTGAAAACACTAGCCCTCAACAGCCTATGTGGTGGCAGCAGATCACACAGGAGCCACTCTCCTAGCTCTATGGACCTTCCTGAGGTTGAAACCAAAGGAGGAGAAGGTAGCACAATACTTACTGCAGGAAACAGAGTTGCATGTGGTAGCTAATTTCTAGTTGCCCAGAGGTACTAGTAGACCCTCAGGACTAGTGGACTTCACAGGACCAACGTGGTATTCTCTGCAAGAGCAACTCAAACATATACTATGTGCAAAACTCTTCAACAAAGGGACAAATGGATGCAGCTGCAGGAACAGAGCAATATCACACACACACTTCAACAAATGTCCTTGTACTCCTCACATCCTGCTTCTCACAACTGCTTCCTTCAGTCTGCTAAAACTCATTTAGGAACCAAATGGCCTGGCTCTGAGGGCTGGATTTGTCACTTAGGCTATCTTCTGAAGCACTCCAGTCTAGGCTAGAGAAGGAGAAGAGAACTGAGCATACCACGCCGGAGAAATATTCTCCAGTTGTATGGACACAGTTTAAATGAGCTATACAACACAAGGTTTCCAAACTGCAGAACATAAATAACTGCAGGTAAGAATACCCTGAATATCATGACAACAGTGGTAGATAGATAGTCAGACCAGCCTTGCAGATCCTGGGGATGCACTGATTTGGGGACTATCTTTGCAGAGCATCTTCCACACATGAAGTTGGCTCCCACAAAGTAAAAATCTCTTCCCTAAAGTTATTTAAATACTTTTGCCTTCCACATGAGGAGAATGGTATGAGCAATTGCTCTTGCAAGACAGAATAAGTAAACAATATAAATAATGCACACACAGGAACTCATTGGTATATGTACTGACCTCTGCTATTTCAATGCTGCTATTTACTGTAGATTAAATTAATTGGGGGAAAAAAAAATTAGCATGATAGAGAAACAGATGAGAGCAGAGTACAAGAACAACACAGGAAACCATAACAGTTCAGTATTTAAAATCATGGGATCAGCTCTCAAATTAAACTGAAATTAAGAGGAATTCACCTCTTCATTAGCTATGTCAGTTCACATTAACAACACAGTCTCTTATAAAGTAACTGAGAAATATCTGCCTCACATACAAAGTTTGTCAAAGCTGTTGTGGTTGGAGAGTCACTTTTACCAGCCCATCCAACAGCAATCATCCACAAAAAAATTAACTTTATATGCAAAATTAAGAGAAAGTTAACAATGAAAAAGCAGTTGAGATGCTATATACACCTGATAACTTCCAAAGATCTGGTGACAAGAGTTAACTCAATTTTTGAGCCAAAGTGTGCAATTTCATGAGAAGTTTCATAAAGATTATAATAAGTAATGTATTATTAGAACTAATTAAACCCATTTCTTCTCAAGAAAATAAACCTTAAGTCAACTTTTCCTCCAAAAAAATACATTTGTTCTTCTTTGTATTTCCAAATTTATACAGTATTCCTTTTTAGGCAAAGAACTAATGCATCAAACCAAGATTTCAAAAACTCTCAACAGAGGCAGTTTATTTGTAGGAGTTCATAACCTTTAAAAGTAATCAATAGAACTTCAAGATTTTCTTGGCCACAATAAATAGTTCTCTATGAAAATTAAATTCGAAATGTACTGCAATAGTTAGAACAAAACATCTGACAAGTATTCAAATGCTGCCTAGGTAAAACATGGTATCAGTCTCAAGAATACTTGATGTAATGTTCCTGTCTACTCATAGAAGGCTACTATTATGGAGGTCCACTGTGACTCCTTCCCTCCAAAAAGCAAAACACCTTTTATTTGTTGCAAATGATTCAGAACAGCTTGCATAATGTGAGACATAGCAGAACACAGTACAGCAGAGAAACAAAGAGCTTCTGTTCCCCAAATGCACCTTTTTTCATAAAAACTTGTTTGCAGATATGGAAGAGAATTTCACATTGTCTGTAATATCCTTTATGAGGAATTTTCATTTGCATAGTAATCAAGATTAAATTTGTGAGGAAAATGATAAAAATTGAAATTTCAAGCCTACCAATCAAACACAACTCTTAATTTTGCCATTGCTTTATAACACTAAGAAAAGATAAAAAGGTGATCCTAGGAGGGAAAAATTGTTTAGGCCAGGCCATAGAGAGTTCATAAGGGGTTAAACTACACCTTGGCAAAAATAACTAACCCACCTAAATACAATGTAATATAATAAATTATTTTGCTTAGTAGAATGTGCTTGATTTACTTGGCCATTAATATTCTGCAGAGACAACTAATTAGAAGCAGAAATCCTCAAATGGGAAGTTTGTAATTGTTACTATACCCTCTTCAGCAGTTACCCCAAAGTCATCACACGGACAAAACAGGTTCCGTCCTTATCTAAAAATACAAAGTTTCCTTTTATTGGAAAGATACTCTAAAAGTGTATTGCGTGTGCACCTTGTATACAAGGTAGCAGTCTGGAGTCGGCTGCCAATCCCACTTCAGCCAGACACAAAACACGCCGCTGAATTCCTGGCGAGCGAGCGGAGCCCGGGGGACCGGGGAGCCCCGGCAGCGCCCTGACCCCCGCGAGGCTGCAGCTCCCGCTGAAGCCCTGTGCAGCTCAAGCGGGAGCTTCAGAACACCAAGCTGGTTTTTCTAATCATTTGCCACCTCTGACTCCTGCAGACGTGCAAGATGCTGCTTCACGCGTGCCTCCTAGGGGCAAGGCAGCCTCCCCGCTTCACAACAATTCTGAAAAGTGAGGTGTTTCTCCAGGTACCAGATTAAAGTTGCTCTGCTGCTGCACAGGGCAGACATTTCACCAGGCTGCCGTGCAACTGGGGCACAAGTGAGCCTTTGAGTAGCTTCTACTAAATACCCGAAAGCCTGACAACAAGCCCAAAAATCAGGGAGTTCACAATGAGGGGAATGGTCTATGTTATCTTTGTTATGCAGGGAAATCCCACTCCCCTGCGGAAGACCCACGGGTGCTGTAGCTGATAACCTGAGGCGCTGCCCCAGGGTGCCGCGAGGGCTGTGTGGCTGCAGGAACTGCGGGGGAAGCAGGGGCACTGTCTGATGACAGATACAGATTACCTGATGCTTATCAAAGATACAGGAAGTAGATACCATGGACTCAAAACTGTTTATTTTTTGGAGATATTTGGGGCACGACATTGAATCACAGAGAGTAAGAGATGGATGTTACCTTCTATCAGTGCAGACTCCCTATAATGACAGAAAAGAAACTATCTTACACTCATGCTTTGTTGTCCTGGTGTTATTCTCCATACTAGAAAGTAAGAGAGATGTGCTCCAGCAATAGTGCAGTGTCTTATTTGGCATTCTTGCCTTGGGGATGCTATTTGCCATTTAGGCTACCTGGCCTGCATGCCATGTACCTAACAAAGTAGACCAGAGCTTTACAGCACAGAAAACCTAATCATTATAATAGAAAAAGTAACATATCTAGCTGATGTGTTTTGTACAACAATATTTTTAGAAAATGCAAAAATTTCGGATTAGTCACAACAGCCATACCATTTTGGTTTTTTGAGATGAAAAGCATAACAAAAGTGATGGAAACTGACCTCTTAGTGCCAAACATGATGGTGCGGGCTTGTTTCACATTTATGAACGCAGTCTGCACAGGTTGCTTATATTGACCTGGATGAGAAGAAAAAGAGATATTTTTAAATCAAGAAACTCAGGACCTTGATTTTAATATCCTGGAAAGTAAGTACATTAGTAAATATCTTCCAGTGAAACTTCAGAGGATACCTGGCAATTTTACAGAAATAAAAGGGTTAGCAAAAGTGTGCAAAGGCTAACAAACACAAGATAAAAGTTAAAGAAACCTAAGACCAAATCCTACTAGTAGGGCTTAAACCTGACATTATTAGAGCAGTTACTCAGCAAGAGTTAGGCATAATACCATATGATAGTGCAACATCTAAAAGTCCTTACCTCTTACAGTGAAATTCATGTGCCCTAGTGAAATGCATGTGCCTTAAAGCAGCTAAACAGCTCTTCCTGAATTTCCAGTCTGAACAAACCTATATAAATTTATATCCTAACTGTTTTGGTGCTCAATCTGTTAAATTACTACCTCAGTAAATTAGTAATTTTTCCAGAAAGAAAACATTATTTCAAGTAAGAAATTTCCTGGTGTGGGTCTACTTAATACAGACCTCAGGAAATATTATTATTATTACTATTACTATTACTATTATTATTATTGTTGTTGTTGCTGTTGCTGTTATTGTTATAATTATTGTTAATAATAATAATAATAAATGCAAAGAGAAAATCCAACTTTTGCATAAAAATGAGATTACAGAATATTAGAATAATTAGGCGAGGAGAAACTGTCTAGTCCAGCCTTCAGCTCAAAGCAAGTATAACTAGATCAGGTTGCTCAGGGGTGTGTCCACTTGGGTCTTGACCATGTCTACAACCTCTTCTGGAAAACAGTTTCTGTACCTCATCACCACCATGGTAAAAATATTTCTCCTAACATCTAATCAGACTTTTCTGATTATACCTGATATATATCTGATATAATATTTATACCCTGTGTCCACTGACTCTTATCATATCTGTATACCTCGGAGAAAAACCTAGCTCCATCTCCTCTATACCCTTCACTCAGGTACTTGTTGACAGCACTAAGATGGTCTCTTGCCATCTCTTCTGACCCTGAGTTGATTCAGTTCTCTCAGCCTTCTGTTGAATGCCATTTGCTACAGTCCCTTGGCCACCTCATTTGGTGTCTGTAAGCTGACATCCTTCTTGCTCTGGGGAGCCCAAAACTGGACATAGCGCTCCACAGTCAGTCTTGCAAACACCAAGTAGAAGGCAAGGATCTTCCCCTGACCTGCTGGCTAAGCTTTTGCCCATGCAGCCGAGGGAAACAGGTGACTCTCTTTGCTGTAAGCGCATACTGTTGGTTCTTGTGCAAACTGTGGTTCACTAGGCCCCTCAGATTCCTTTCTGTACCACTGCTTCCAATGCATTTCATCCTCAGCCCATCATTTTATGCAAGGTTATTCCATCATATTGGCAAGACCTTGCACAGGTTTTTGCTGAACTTCATAAGATTCCTGTCAGCTCATTTCTTCAGCCTTCCCAGGTCCCCCTCAATGCCCTCCAGCAGCTCCTTCCCCAGACAAGTCAGTGCCTCACTCAGTGTGCAGGTCCCCAGGAGATGCCACTGGGGCTCTGCAGCCCCACACAGGCCAGCAGTAGCCTCCCTTGATGTGCCACCCAAGTCAAGGCCTCCAGCATGCCAAGGGCTTTAGCACCAGTCTGTGACAGGGAACATGCCCTGTGGGGTGCTGAGACCACCCCCGCACACCCTCCACTCTGCTGCAGGCAGGCTTGAGCAGAGATGCCTCTGCTGTGCTAACAGCTGTGGCAAGGCTGACGCTGCTTCTCCCCAGGAGCTTCGCCATCCCAAAGCAGGATTCAGCCATTCCCAGCAGCAGCCAGAAGCAACTCCCAGCAGAACTGAAAGCAGTTCTGCAAAATGCTGCACAAACCGGGAAGAGCAACCATGATGAGAAGCCCAGGCAGTGCTCTGGAAGCCCTGCATCCTCCCAGCTCCATAAAGCAAGTCGCTTTTGCAACACCTGTTCACAGCACTCTGGTCCATCATTGCCTAAGGAGCAGCTAAGTAGCACCTGGAAAGTGCAGGAATGTGCCAGACCTTCCAGCCTGAAGCTTCTGCCACCAGGTCCTTCCCACGATTCAGAATGCAGCAGCTCCCAACCCTGGTTCACTTCCCTTGTGATTGCCATGGCACACACCCACTGCCCTCACCCACTGCCCTCACAATGCATAATATTGATGCTAGTGAAACTTTTCTGCCCTTCTCTCAAATGTTCAATTTAAAGCAAAAATAGCTTACAAATTCAGACATTTTATCCTAATTTAGTTGATTTGTTAAATGTAAATGTGATACCTAAATACAAACATTTTGTCCATCAGGAAGAAGCTGTGATTACATAATCTTGACTGACAGGAGAATTTTTGTCTACAAACTCCCTTCTAAATTTGTAAGATGCTCTGGGGGACTTCACGTCTCCATGTCAGATCAGATAAAATGACACCAGGTGAAATGTCTTATTACTTCCAGATGAGGAAGCAGCATTTTCACAGCACTATATTTCATTATGGATTGGGGCAGTGACATTTTTGTCTCAATTTACCAGCTGCTCTTAAAGCATTTTCTTTTTTGGTTTGTGAAGGATTTTTTTTGCTTGTTTGTTTCAGTCTGGCTTCTTAACTTGTACAGGCTGCAGTGAGTTGAAGGGAACTCCCTCTTCCTTTCCATGCCCTCTTGTTCCAGATCACAGCCTTGCAGCTGGGCAAGAAACACAAGTATCATCAGCCTGAAGTACAATTTCCTTCCCATGCAATTATTCTCCCTGCCACTTGCTAACATCAGTCCCTCTACACTGAGAGCATAACAAATGCCTGCTTCCAGTTAGTAGTCTTGATTGGGAATTTCTAAGGGCTTTAAGCAGGCCAAGTGTTCACTCCAATTGAAAATCAATGGATTTGGGGCATACACATTCCCTGCATGTTCTGAGAAGTCACACTCCAGTTCCCTATTTGTGATTGTCAGGCTAACCAGAAACTATGCCTACACTGTCAGATATGCAGCTCAGAGATGAAACATGGACGAGATTAAGGATTGCAACTCAGCCTCTGCCCCAGTGCACGTATTAAGTGTCTCAAGCCATTAAGACTTTACAATGAGATTATACAATGTGGAGCCTAAATATGTAAATGTGCTAAGAGATCTGAGTCAGGCACTCTTGTTCTCTTAGAAATAACAAGGTTCAAGTCCAGAATTCAATTTTCAGAAGTATTTAAGTTGTGACATAGAAGTCCAGCTGCCATATTTTAAAATGGCACAGTCACTTATGATCCCGTGAGAATCAGTGGAACTTCGACACTGAAAATTTTAAGCCAAATTTATTCAATCATTTGATGATCTTTTCCATTTCAGCTAAATATCATTCATAAGCATCTTACATTAGGAGGTAGGACTGCCTTTATGTTTGCAAGAACTTTAACTGAAGGGCTCTGATGCTTTATGTTGCTTTTGGGATATAAACAAAAATGTTAGGGATTGACATAAGATACTGAAGTTCTCAGGAAACAGGACAAGCTATTTGAGAGAAACCGGACAAGCTATTTGAGAGAAACCAACAGGTATAAAATTGATGAGTAGCTGAAGCAGGTTCCCTTCCCTTGAAGGTGGCTGGTGCAGAAGTAGGAAGAGGAAGGTGTTGGATACAGAACCACTGAATAGTTTAGGCTGGAAAAACCCTTTAAGATCAAGTTCAACTATTAATCCAGAACATCTACCTATTTCAGCAGAAACTTTGCTAGCCTCATCAACTTCCTTTTCCTCCAGGCACAACCATATCCTTTTTGGAAAAAAACAAAAAAACCCCAAAAAACCAAAAAACAAACAAACAAAAAACAAAAAAAAAAAACCAAAAAAACCAAAAAACCAAAAAAAACCACAAAAACTACAGTAACTTGATATATCAAATGAAACAGTAATTCAAACTTTGGACTTTTTTCCTTTGCACAGAAAGTTTTTGGTTTTGCATAGAAATGTTTCCCATAGCATTTCCCTGGCTTACTGAGGGTAACTGTGTGTCAACTGCTGCCTTTCAGCTGAAGCTACTCCCTCTCTGGTGGAAGGTGCTGTTCTCAGGGCAAAGTGGCATAACAGCCTTGGAAAACCACCCCCACTTTCTTGTGAACAGTCACTTTGCACGGAAGCAGATGTGAAATATCATTTATCAACTTGGAGATAAATTCTGAAAGCCATGACTTTCAAAATGAGAACCTTCTTAACAGCAATACTGGTTTCTAAACTGTCTTAAAGATGCCACTAAAACTGGCACAAAATCTCAGTGAACTTCTTCATTTTCACCAGATATATTTAAGCATAATTTACAGAGATTCACACTGACTGCTTAAAGCCATGCAAATCTAAGCACAAGGATCAAGAATAAAAATATTTTCAGTTAAGAAACAATTGCATTATAGCAAAAAATATGGCAAAGGATGTTCATACAGAATTACACAGTAAGATCTATATCAAAGACCTGGAGGAGGCAATGGAATGCACAACCACCCAGTCTGCAGATGGCCCCAAAGTGGGGGAGACCAGTTGATATGCTTAGACAGGGCTGCCACCCAGGGAGAGCTGGACAGGCTAGAGGTATGAGCTCCCTATAGAGGTATGAGCTGACAGGGATCTCAAGAAATTCAGCAAGGATAGATACAAAGCCCTGTATTTAGGAAAGGAGAAACTCTTGCAGTGGCATAGGCTGGGCACTGCCTGGCTGGAAGGGCAGCAAATTGAGCATGAGTCAGCAGCATGTCCAGGCAAAAAGATGGTAAACAGCATTCCAGACTCTATTAGCAGGAACATGGCCAGCAGACAGAGGGGAGGGATCATACTGCTTTATTAAATGTCATCAGACCCTTCCTGAAATACTGCATCCAGTTCTGCAGCCTGCCCTTGATGCAAGAAGGACACTGATACACTGGAGCGAGTTCAGCTGAGCACTGAATCACATGGCCCAGAGAGGTTGTGCAGCCTCACTCGTTCGAGCATCTCAAAACCCATCTGAATAAAGCCCTGAACAACCTGGACAGACCTCACAGATGAATTAGCACTGAGCAGGAGGATGGACTAAAATGCTTCAGAGGTTCCCTCCAAATTGAATTATCCTATAAGTCTAGGTATAAAGAAGGGAAAACATAAAAGGGGATATGAAATGATGGTTGAAGCTGGGGTAATTAAAATATAATGCTAGTACAAATACAATGACTGGATAACAGATTGTTTTCTACTTGAAGGAAACAGCAAGTGTAGCTTCTGTTACTAAATCCACACAATATATTCAATGTGGTGGTGTAGGTGTGCTCTATCCCTCATTCCCTGTTAGATCATCCACCTCTGCCTGTAGGCAATTCAGGATAAACCCTAACTACTGTAATAGGAAAAATTTCTTTGCATGCTCTCTGTGGGCATGCTAAAGGAATGTATTGATTTTTAAATCAGAGAAAAAGACAGAAGGAAATAAACAAACATTTGCCCTCGGTATTGTACCCTCCTTCGCCTTCATGATGGCACATAGGGCTTCTTTTCCTATGATTTCAGGATAAAGGGACATTCCTCTACATCTTTTAGATGGTCTTAAAATCTAAGTTCTTTGTAAATCTAAAATGGGGGGAGGAGGGAAGACTGCAAAAAACTGTTTGTCCTTCTCTAGGCACAATTGCTGGACCATCAATTATTTATTATTAATTAAGCAGTGGATGTGCAGAAAACAGCATGAATACAGAAAAGACTCACAGGCAGTAGCCAGGACTGATCAGGTTCTCATTCTTTTTCTTTATTTACAAAGATCTATAAAGTTTGATAAAGTTTCTCCCACCCCTCCCTTCTTTCCAGGCTCAGCTTCACTCCTGACTTCTATCTCCCCTCTCAGGCAGCACAGGGGGATGAGGAATAGGGGTTGTGTTCACCCTGAAACACTTCATCTCAGCCACTCCTGCTCCAGTGTGGGGCTCCTCCCACAGGCACCAGCCCTTCATGAACTGCTCCGGTGTGAGTCCTTTCCTGGGGGTGCAGTCCTTTAGGAATGGACTGATGCAGCACAGGTGCCCTGCAGGGTCACAGGTCCTGCCAGAAGACTTGTGCCAGTGTGGGCTCCTCTCCACGGGCTGTCTGTGGGCTGCAGTCTGCTTCAGAGCTCGCGCATTGCTGGGGCACAGGCTCTCCACTGGCTGCAGGGTGGATACCTGCTCCCCCATGGTTCCCCATGGGCTGAGGGAGGGCAACTTACCTTCTTCTGGTCTTCTCCACAGGCTGCAAGGTATCCCTGCTCTGAAAACCACAACACCTCCTCCCCTTCCTTCTTCATCTTGGCGTCTACAGAATTGTTCCTCTCTTTTTTCCTCTCACTCCTCTCACAGCTGCCTCACAGCCTTTTTTTGCACTTTCTTATAATTGTTATTACAGAGGCACCACCAGCATCACTGATGGGCTCAGCTTTGGAAGCAGCAGGTTCACCTTGGAAAATCTGGAATGGGCTCTGTGAGATATTGGGATGGCTCCTAATGTCATCTCAGAGAAGCCACCCCTGCAACTTCCCCACTGCCAAATCCTTGCCATGTAAACCCAGTTTTAGTTCTGTCTGATTACAAGCCATTTGAGAAATTGTACCAGATTTCCATATATTGTTTGTTAATGCTGCAGACAAAATATAATATAGTTATATAATTTACAGCAGCAGAGGGTGGATTGCAGGGATCATAAGTAATTCCACATAAATAAACATGTAGACGTAAGAAAATTTCTAGGACCAAAACTGATGAACTGCTCTTTTCTGTACTCTTTTGCTCTACTATGAAATGTAGTGGCACTGCAAGCTAATCCAGTGTTTCACAAGCATTTTTTTTTTTAACAGATAAATGCTCACTCTCCTCAGAATAAAATAATGTCAGCTAAATGTGATCAGCAGCAGGGAACAGAACTGTACAGACCTGATTCCCTAGTCAGCCAAACCAAAGGCAGCAAATTCTGAAGGATAGAGAAATGAAGATGAGCTTTGGCTGTAATTATCCGAACTAATTCAAGAGACTAGAGTGAGTATGACTCAGATAGACAAAAAAGATTATGTCAAGTACATGAGTTTATTTGCTATTATCATAAAAAGGGGCATAACAGGGGGGATTGTACCTAATTACAGATGCTAGAGACAACAACAGCAGTAGATTCATCTTAGGAATACACAGATTCTGTTCTTCAAATTTTGACGTTTAAACTAATGCTATGATAATGATTTTCATTTTAACTACAGCTCCAGTGGTAATTACTTATACTTAAATTAAAGATGTCACTTAACTACACAGAAATAGTGATTTCAATATATCAATTTCTTATTAAATAGATACTCAAACACTTCAATTTCATTTGGATTGTTATTCAGAAAGAAGAAAAATAAAAAGAATGACATTTATTCAATACAATGTGAAGAGTATTTGTGCTTAATCACTAGCTGGTTGAAGACTATACCCCAAGATATGATAATGCAGGTTTTCCTAACTATATTAAATAAAGCTCTTCTCAGTTCACTTACTAAGTCTCCCCTAATCAGCTGCTAAGTCTATCTATTTATTCCTGTTATCAACACCAAAATATCCCTTTCATTCATAATCGCTGTGGTTGTCTCACTGCCATTCACTGAATGACATTAATGGCTTTCATTCTATCTTTTGAAAGTCACAAATACGGAAATGACAATATAAAATATTTACAGTAACTTATTTTCCTTTCACAAATTATATAGATCCAGGTTTGCTGCCTTCTACTTCTGCTTCTTTTGAAGATGAAAGCTCTACAGTGAAGTTCTCAGCTAGAATCAATTCCAAAGAGATGCTGCCTATAGACTATGTCACTCTTAGACCAAAATTTTGGGCCAGATCTGTAAGAATTAGTAAAGAGGTCTTTTAGATCAAATCTTACCCTTTCAGTTTAGTAAATAACTAAAGTATCCCATTTCTTGGCACTATGCAGCTTCTACCCCACCAAGCACAGCAGTAGCTATGGTGGATTATCATAACACAAAGGGCTCATGTGTGATTGTGGCCCCTAAAGGTAATTCTTCATGAATTTCTCTCTCAGTACCACCCTGAAAAACATTGGCTGCAGCCACAGTTCTAACTTCCCATTCCTAAAGATCAACAGACCAAGTTCTACTGTTTTATTTTCCGAGCAGAAGTTACAAAACTCACTCTCACAGAAGATACTATTCTTAGAAGACACATTTATTTATTTTATAAAGTCAGCAAAAAAATAGAGGAAAAAAAATCAGGAGAACCCCAAAACGGAAACCAGCCAAGGATATGCTCAACAAAGAACATGTTCAACTTCGTAAGGCTCTATTTGGAAGACAGGTGGAACAAACAATAAGTGGATCAGAGGAATGTCAGAAATTTAATGAACACAGAAGAGTGCCTAACAGTTAAAAGTTATCAGGAGACTACTTATTGTTTAATCTTTTACTATTGTTTAGTACTTTTACTATTGTTTAATCCAAAGCAAAATATGATGTATTTAAGCCATTTCCAATATATATTGGCAGAACTATAACCTGTTGTTAAAAACCTTGAAGGATGGAGATTGTACAACCTGAAATTCTTTGTGATTCTAAACATTAGATATTTGTTCCTGAAAACAGAATTCTTTGCCACAACTCAAGTTTGTTATTTTCTTACTTTCCCAGCAGACACAGAGAACAATTCTTTACTCTTTCTCACAAAAGCACTTCACATATTTGAGTCCTTTTCCCATTTGTCCCTGGTGGGTTTTTTTACGCAAAACATCCACTCAAAATTCATTTTTTACTAGACATAATGGTTTTTAGGTTTCTGATCACCCTTATTCACATTTTAAACTGTGGATGTCCAAAACTGGAGGGGGTATTCAGTGCAAACTGAGTAAAATAGGAATTATTTACTATCTTGCATATGGCAATACTGGTTCTACATTCCATTTTGGTATTTTTCTTCTTCCTCTTCAGTCTACATCAGTAGCTAACATTCAGTTTGCTGTTCTTCTCTCAGGATTTTTTCCTAGTGGTCCTACACAGCTAATCATTTCCTGTCTCGTATCTGTAAATTCTTGGGACTCAGCAATACATCACACTTCTCAAAAAGAATTTATTAATGTGATTGTTTCAGGCAGCTTCCTATATCTCTTAGTGTGGAAACCATTAAGCTCATAGGAGTTAAGGTTTGACTAATAAATAAAAAAAATAAAATATCTAGTCCATCAATCATCTGTCCAGACAAAATATCTTTGACACTAAAGCTAGAACAGGTAGTCTGAATGCAGCAACTTTTACCACCATCACCCTGTTCATTGTCATGTAAAAGTACAGGAAATATTGCACTGCTGTTAACCTCTGCTGTCCTCAGGCCAAGAGCTGGTAAGAACAAAGCAACTCAAAGGATAAGAGATTAAAATGATTTTCCCATCCCTTACATCTTCAGATAAGAAATGTCTTATTTGAATTGCACTAGAATGCAAGATATTTCTGTATTTTCTTGACATGTCTCCTTTTGTCTCTTAACTCTTGCAACTTTCAATTTACTTCCTCTACTGCCCTCCCCCTGCCAAAAACAAAAAAACAAAAAATGTCAGATCTAGACTGCCAGAATCTCAAATTCTGCAATAGCAATGTAGCCTTTGACCAGAAAGACAACTAAAGAAAGGTCTTGAACAGTCCTGAGCTGCTACAAGTTTGCCAAATCTCTGAATAGGCACCTATGTCATACGTACCTTTCTCTAGCAGCACTATGAACATGGGTACAAGGAACAGATCATAGAATCATAGAATATGTTCAGTTGGAAGGGACCCACAAGGATCATCGAGTCCAACTCCTGGACCTGCACAGGACACCCCAAGAGTCACATCATGTGCCTGAGAGCATTGTCCAAATGCTGCTTGAACTCTGTCAGGCTTGGTGCTGTGACCAGTTTCCTTAGGAGTCTGTTCCAATGCCCAACTACCCTCTGATATCCACCTTTTTCTAATATTCAAACTAATCCACCCCGATACAACTTCAGGCCATTTCCTCTGCTCCTGTCACTGCTCACCACAGATGGGCCCCAAAGTCCTCAGCCCTGACAGGATAGTGACTTCCAGCCCTTTCACCAGCTGTGTTGTGCTCCTCTGGCCACATTCAAGCACCTGCATGTCCTTCTTAAATGATGCGATGCAGAACTGTGTTCAGTGCTCAAGATAAAGCCACATCAATACCAAATAAAGCAGGACAATGACCTCTTTAGCCCAGCTGGTCCTGCTGTGTTTGATGCACCCCAGGATGCAGTTTGCCCTCTGGGCTGCCGGGCCACGCTGCTGACTCCCACTGACACACTGCCCCACATCCAGCACCCTCGGATTCCTTTCTGCAGGGCAGCTCTCCAGACACTCCTCTCACAATTTATACTCATGCCCAGTATAACTAGGACAGTATAACTTTGTCCTAGGTTCAAAATCTGGCATTTAGACATGTTAAATTTATGATTAGGAAGGTAGCAGAGACCAAGAGTTAAAGCTGAGTATTAATATGAACCCTTCAAATATAGAAAAACAGCTCTCAGACCACATAAGCTGTCAGAATGAACAACCCATAAAGCTACTCACATCAAACATTTTATTAATAAAAAATAAGATATTTAATTTGGCATTTGAAACTATGTTCCAAGAAAATTTTGCATGGTATCTAACCCCTCCCAGAAGAAGGCTAAACATGGGAATTACAGATCTTTAATATAAATGCTTCTGCCTGTTCTACAGTCTAAATGGGGGCTCCTCTATTCACCAATGACAGTACTCCTATTGCTGCAAGAGGTTTATAACACCACCAGATTATAAAAAGCCTAGCCAATGCAAAGATGCTGAAGGAAGTTTTATTTTCATTTTCAGAGTTTATAATTTGCTGAAGTTAAAAAGAGCAGGGAAGGACCTTTGGAGCTTTGTACGTGCCTAATTTTACTAGTCAAAATTTGACAAGGAAATTGATACTCTTCCAAGACTAAATACAAGAATTGGAGATATGTCTTTTGTCATCTATTGGTACAATACTTCACCCAATCTCTGCAGGGAAAAAGATCTTTTTGCCAAGAGTACAAGATACATGGTTCGAATGAAAGGGAACAAACTCCCAAAAACCCAAAAAACACTATGAAAAAATCCCAGCTCATTTTAACTGTTTGGAATGTTTTGGTACCATCTCTTGGGTAGATGTGATGCAGGATAAATGAAGGGTCAGTCATGAGGTCTGTAGGTCACTGCTACAAGCATGCAGAGTCCCCTCTGCAATACACATCATTATCTTGGTGTCCAGTAGAAACCACCTAGAGTTTTCCACAACCAAAGATTTTTTTGGGGGATGCAAAGGACCATATCTGACGTCCAAAGCTGAATACTAACTGTTGCATGTAGGACCAGTAGAGAGAAAAAATATGTAGAGACAAAATATGTACTGGTCTGGAAGTACAGTCATCTGCTGGAGACTCAGAAACTTTATTTTGTAAGAATAAAATCTCCAGGAAAGTACTAGGCAAATGTCTTTTTTACCTTCTTGTTGAACCAAACACATGGCTTAGCAGAACACTTAACAGCCTATAACTCATAGTCCCAAGATACAACACCACCTGTGAGTACTGCACTTGTCCTGTGCCACAAGAATGAACTGTCTTTTTTTTCCCTTTCTTTTTACAATTGTTTTTCTATTGGAGTTGGGTTTTCCACAAGTCACTAGTAGACTTCTATGTAAGATGAAAACAAAATAGGAAAACTAGATTACTACATGCTTATCTTCAGTGTAACTCTCAAAATCTTTGCTGTGATGGAAGAGTAGATTATCAACATTGAAATACAAATTTTCAGGAGAAAAAATCATAAGCCTTAGATTTCACCAAACTTATTTCATGCTTTCCTTTGGAAAGCTCTTTCTTGCCTCAAATCCATGTAAAAGCAATCATTTCTCTCAAAATATTTGGAATGGATACACCAAGAGGCACCTTAATCCAGTCTATAAAGTTACAACTTTTGCAGGAGACAGCAGCCTCGGGGTTACATTTTCTGAAGCGCTCATGAATTTCCATCTGCACACCAGCTCAGATGACAGCCCCTCCGGGTTCTAGGTATGCCAAACACAGATGGCTGTTCTGCAGGGTTTGAGAGAGGGCTGCTCTCTCAAACATATCAGTTAACTATAATGAAGACCAGGTCCCTGACTGCCAAACTACCTTCAAACATAGCCTTTTTTCCTAGGATGTTTTTAGGAAGACGGTATCACAAGAAGTAAGACTATCATATCTGTTGGCCCTGGCACATCCCTGGCACTCTAAAAGACAGCTACTGGAACAACTGAAAATAATCCTTGTCAAGGATAATGTAGGTATTGAAGGATTTTGCAACCAGAATAAGCATTTTGGGTAATATGGGAAATTGATTACAGCTGGTTAAGAATACAGGTCAAGCTAATGATTTTGGAGTAAAATCTCCTGGAGTGGGTCACATTCAACTGTTGGAATAACTTCAAAGAACTCCATTGAGAGTACCTCCTAAAAGAAGTGCAAAAATGCCACACTGGGAGCTGAGCCCAGGAAATCCCAGTTGTAGAGATGCCATAGCCTTCAGCAAGCCAGAAAACCAGGCAACCTGCAGGCACACTGCAAATCCTGGCACACCTAATTAAAAAACTGAGACTATCACTCAGTGTGTGCAAGCAGAACTGTTCTTGCATCTCTTTCCTGGCATGTTAGTCTAAATCAAAATTTATCACAACTGTTTAAGAACCTTTGGAAAGCATTGCTTTTTCCAGGTTCTAGATATTGGAACATTCTGCTTGGACAACAGCCTGCATGTCCATGTCAATACCCTGTAAGAGTCTACAGTTTCAATAAAGTCAGACTTAAGTTCAAGTTTTGAGAGTAAGATACAAGCAATATATAGGTCATTCTGGTTGCCTTTGCACCCTGAGGAATTAAATGTATCTGTTGCATAGTAGGTTCTGAGAGAATTAGCAACAACCTGTTAGATGGAAGCAGGCAAAAGCCCAGTGTAGCTTTGCTGTAACAAAAACATTGCACATCATCACTGAGGATCAGTAAAACATTGTAGGATAATTGAATTGACCCTAAGAATTTTTTTTACCCTCGATAGCCATCCTCCTTCTGTTGAGAGAGATCGTGTCATAGCAGCGTTCCTTTTCTAAGACAAAAAAATTAAAAAAAGCATTTCAAAACTAAACAAGGTAACAAAAGCTAAAGGATTTTTCCAAATCTTTATAATCAGAATGCTACAGTTTGTGTCACAAACTTTTCAAGATGTCAATCAAACCAAAAGCTAAGTGTAAAATGAATAAAAATCAAGCATCAGACAACAAAAAGAGGAGGAAACTGACTCTTAGAAATATTTTGAAATTCCAAATTCATCAAGAACTGATAAAACTAATGCTGCAATTATCTAGATAGATGAAAAGAATATTCCTACAAGCAGACAAATGCAGCTTTCTTGGGTTTATTTTGTCTGAGAGAAAAAAATCAAAATCTGATCAATAAGAAGTCTTGATCAGCTTTATTTATGAGTAGCTTGGAGCAACCATACATAAATCAGATGTTGAAATACATTTTTTGAAGCCTTGAGAAAAAACAAAAATTAAAACTGAAGTCACCAAGCTGTACAGAGAAGACTAAAAAACCATTTTCCCTCCCTTTGTGCTAACTTGCAGTTGCTTCTGCCTGTTAACAAAATTAATTTTGTTAGTTGGTTTCTTTGTACACAATAAAGTGTAACACTTTTCCCTTCTTTAGGATTTCTTAAAATTTATTGCACCAGCTAGGAATAAATAACAAAACTGAAGATCAGTTTATTCTTAAGACCTTTCATAGAGGTCTGCTGGGAGGCACAGTGAGCAGCTCAGAAGTGAAGTCAGGAGGGATGTCATTGCCCTTGGGTAGCCAGCATTCATCACAGCAGGCAGCCTTTACTGTCCAGCGTGCTATAATAGTTTCTCAGTAGGGAAGGCAGCATGTAGTAGCATGATGACGTGCAAGATAATGCCTAAAAACACAGAACTGTTTGAGAGGGTCTGTTAGGAGTGAGTGTTTACAGTGCCAACAGAAGGGAACAAAGGCAGAATGACCTGGTTCTCTCTTTACTCACGAACACTGGTAAACATTTTTCATTCTGTATCATGTTCAGGAAGAAAACCCAAAGAAGTTTCCTTCCATTATGCAGTTTTTATTTAGTCATTGCTTGCTTACCTGTCTCTGCAGTTCTCTCCTTAACTCTGCCATTTATGACATCTTGTTTTCCCAAAACAGAAACAATATAAGCAGGAAGCACTTAGGTCTTTAACATACTACAAACTGCTTCATAGTTCCTTATATGATAGGCAGATCAATTGTCACTGTCACTGAATATATTTTATTTACTTAAAATGGCTGGAGAAGCTGAACTGAAGTCACAGAATCATAGAATGGTTTGTGTTGGAAAGGACTTTAACAGACCATCTAGTTCCAATCTCCCTGCCATGGGCAGCAACATCTTTCACTAGACCAGGATGCTCAAAGCCCCATCCAACATGGCCTTAAACACTTCCAGCAATGGGCATTCACAGCTTCTCTGGGCAAACTCTTCTACTGCCTTACCATTCTCACAGAAAATAATTTCTTCTTTATCTAATCTACTCTTTTTCAGTTAAAAGCCATTGAAGTCAGTTATGGTTATTAGAATTAGCTGAGGAAAAAAGAAAACAAAAAGGTTTACAGCCAATAAATTTATGCAGAAAAATGGGCAATTCAGATCCAAAATCTTTCCCTGAATGTCAGGCCACAGCATGGCATGTTAAGCCAAATTGCAACTCACTGCAAATTTTCCATTAGAGACACTACAAAGGCGCTGTGAACATGGGTATTTGTGCACACATGTGAATGTGAGCAAAAAAAACTAGTGTTTTGCAAGATGGCCATTCTCCTGTTTCTCAGTAAGTCTCTTCCAGATTTACTTGAATCAGATTTTGAAACTCTCTATACAGATTTGCTCCTAATTGAGTAGTTCCACTTGCCTCAGAACTCGGTTGTTAATTAAAATGGCAGCAGTTGGCATTCTACCACATTGAGTAATGACAGATTCAGTGAAAAACTAAAACACCTGAAAGCAAGATCCAAAATACCTTCCAGAAGCCTGTCAGCTTTTCTAGAGATGCAAGGCGACACTGATATCAGGGATGCTAGAGGCATGAAGCCAAGATAGCGAGCAGGTGCGACAGGTGC
>WAAG01022778.1:0-23334 GCA_013390105.1 Tichodroma muraria
GGAGAGGAAAGCTCCTGCCTTCTGCAGGTGTAAATCTCAGCTGTGGGCAGCCCTGGACTGTCAGACACACGTGTTCCCCCAGGGGATAGATAACACCACCCCTCTGGGAGGCAGCCAGTGTCTCCACACTTGTGTGCTGCAACCGAGGAAATTCCTCTTTGCCACAGAGCCCCCCTGGCCCCGGTGGTGCAGGAGGAGGGAGCAGCTCTCCCGGGCTGCCACTCCTCGGAGTGCAGAGCAGGAGCAGCCAGACTGTGGAAGGAGGACATTCCTAGTCTTACTAAAAAACCACTATTTTTTTTTCTTCATGTTTTAATGAAAGAGTGCCCAGAAGGTTCTTCTGTTTCTGTTACGAAATTTTTCAGACCTGACCAGGATGTGGCTGTTATTCATCTGTTTTCAGATTTGTGAGCTGAAGGGTAGAGTTTTATTAACATTTTCTGAGAGGAAAGGACTCAGCCTTGGGGTTCCATGCATATTTACATTCAATGCTAAATATGCAGGCATATTCCTCTTGACATTTCACTTGGTTTCTCACTGAGAACAGGAATCTTCCCATCCTCTTGTTTAAGCATTGTGCAATAACCAGATGAAAAACAGCCCTTAGCTATGAGAGAGAGAGATCTGAAGATCTGACATGGAAGTTTTACTCTCTAGGAAACTCTGCTGCTGGTTGCCAGCAGCTGGTGTTGGGTTCAATTTCTCCATGATGATAAGGCAGTAAATGTAAGGAACTTTCCTGTCGGAGACAAAAGATGGCTTTGAGGTAGATGCTCTGCCTTTAGAACTGGACATCTGGAACCGGTTCTCATTTTTGCTGTAGATCCCACATGTGATTTATCTAAAGCCTTTGCTTTTCATCTTGACATCTCCTGCTGAAGCTCTGAGCACTAAGGCAGAGACTGCAGGGCCTTGTGTCAGAAGATGATGATTTAAAAGGCAGCCCCTGGATGCTGTGATAAGGTCTGGTGATGATTCATCCTAAATGGAAGCCATTCCTGTTTGGCAGCTGGCACAGCTGCTGCCCTTTGAAATGCACCTCTTCCACCTGTGCTCTCCTGGGAGACAGGACTGACACTGAGGAGGTTTTTGTGGCACAACCCTCACTTGCAATTTGTAAAGCTTTTCAGTTGCCTGGGAAAGGCTGAAAATAGCTCTCTAAAGGCTTCCCATTGCTCCTGTCTCACTCTTCCCTGTTGTGTAAGGACAGGTGAATGTTTCTCTCCTGTGTGTCTTGCTGGCTCCCCCAAACTTCAGAGAAGTTCAGTGCCAGAAGACTTTTAATCCGCGGGCCCTAACTTTGCCTGAAGTCTGGCAGAGCTGGAGACAGCTCCATCTGGGAGAGGGGAGGGATGGGGCTGCACACATGCTTCTCTTCAGAGTAGGCTGCACCTTCCTAGGACATCAGCAGTGGGGAAAGGAGGAGGGCAACATGCAGCCAGGAGTTCAAGAGAAAAGGAGGCTGCAACATCCAAAAACTTGAAAGACACCCCAGCAGGGTACAGCCTAGGGCACTCTCTGGAATACACGTGACTCCTGCAGGACTCCTCTGTCTCCTTTGTGGACCCTGGCCTTTCACAGCT
Source organism: Tichodroma muraria (assembly GCA_013390105.1). Taxonomy (NCBI): domain Eukaryota; kingdom Metazoa; phylum Chordata; class Aves; order Passeriformes; family Sittidae; genus Tichodroma; species Tichodroma muraria. The sequence goes on from WAAG01022778.1 coordinate 1,584, forward strand.
GAATGTTCAGCACAGGGCTCTTCATTGCAGGGCCAAGAGTTGGACTTGGAGGATCCTTGGAGGCCCCTTCCAACTCCACGCATTCTGTGACTCGGTGACTCCGTGTCCTCTTGTCCTGTCCCTTGTTCCCTGGGAGCAGAGCCCGGCCCCAGCTGGCTGCACCCTCCTGTCACGGAGGTGCTGAGAGTGAGAAGATGCCCCCCCCACACCAAAGCCTCCTCTTCTCCAGGATGAGCCCCCCAGGCTCCCTCAGCCCCTCCACACAGGACGTGTGCTCCACACCCTTCCCCAGCTCCACACCCTTCCCCAGCTCCCTTCCCTTCCCTGCACCCTCTTCAGCCCCTCAGTGTCCTGTAGGCAGGAGAAGAGGCTGTGCCAGTGAGTGCTGCTCAACTGTTAGGTCATTGAAGGGTGCTGCTTTCCTTATTATTTCTATATTTACATTAAAGAAGACAGCATCAGTTCAGGAGAGAACTATATCGTGTAACAGACAGTGTGTACAATAATAAATGTAAATAAATATACCAGGAGAAAAATTGAGGCTGGGAAATAGAATATGATTTGTGACTGTCAGAAGTACAGGGTTCTGGAAGAGCTTTTCAGTAAGCAGAGCCTCAAGTTTTAAGATGGAGTTGGAGCAGCACATGCAAGGCAGTTCTGTGATGTGATTAAATCTGTTCCCTTCACCCCACTGCCATCCATGGCTTTGCCAGTCTTCTTACACAGAGGTCCTGCAATCTTCCAACACACTGCTTAGCACTATCCCAACCTCTGTCCTAATTCCATGCATTCAAATGATCTTTCCTATCAGTTGTAAGCTCTGGAAATACAAGTTTGCTCTGCAATCAAAACAGTTCTCTTTTTCTACTGGGTTTGCATTGCAAAAAAGGAGAAAATTTGGGGAGAAGTTGAGCCCAGGAAGAAGGTGGGGGGATGGGGTGCAGGGAAAGGTTTTAAGATTTAGTTTTATTTCTCATCATCCTACTCTGATTTGATTGGTAATAAATTAAACTAATTTGAAAAGTTGAGTCTGTTTTGCCTGAGACAGTAATTGCTGGGTGATCTCTCCCTGCCCTTATCTCAACCCACCAGCCTGTTACTACATTTCCTCTCCTCTGTCCATCTGAGGAGGGGACCGATGGCTTTGTTGGCACCTGGCTCCCAGTCAGGGCCAGGTCACCTCACCTCTGGAACTGCAAGATTTGAGCAAAGCAAGTGCTGAAGTGCAAGACTTCTGAGGTCAGAGGAGGCAGGAGGAGAGCAGGTGCCTGCTGGCTCCTGGAACAGCTGTGCTGTGCATCTGAAGGTGCAGGGTGGTACAGAGAGCCTGGAAACACCAAAATCTGGTGGTTCTCGTGCAAACACACACACACAAACACACAAACACCTTGTGCTCTGTACAAGGCAACACCTTGTGATGCAGATAGGAGCCGTAGAGATCCAAGGAGTTGTTGCTCATGCTAAACGTGTTCCTGGGAAGGAGGAGATAGAAACTGTTCTCCAGTTCAAAAACTGGAGAACAGTTTTTTTATCTCCTCCTTGCATGAACAAATCTTGCATTTGTTCAAAACAAATGCAGGAGCAAGGCAACCTTCTTGACAGTGAATAAAAAATTGGTAGTCAAAAGAATTATAATTAAAGCAATTACCATCTCCCCTGCATACACACACCCTGTGTGTTTCACAAAGGCTAATGGAGTGCAGTGCCAGGCCTTGATGGATAATCACCAGGGACTGGATAATTCCTCACCCAATCTTCAGCTAATGACTTTAACACAGTTTTTTGAACTCAATTTGTACTGGCTGTGGTTATGGAGAGACTACTCAGTGAAGGAAAGCTGGTCCACAAAGTTACTGCTCCCTGTGAGCATTTAAATCAGACTCTGAAGCACTGGATGTGAGGTTTGGTTGTTCGAGTCCGTGTCATGCTCAAGGGAAGGCTCATGGGACACTGATGACTTCTGGGTCCTCTTGCAGCCTAGGGTGGGGTCACTTGTGACTCCCCAGCACAGCCCAGAGCACTGAAAGAGGCCACAGCTTCTTCACCCAACTTGTCCAGTAGCAAACCAAAGTTTCCAGAAATTTATTCTCTGTTTTCTCCGTCTAGCCTGGACCTAAGACTGCCCTGAAAAGCCATATTTAGTTTGTAATTACAGTCCAGGAGTTCTACTGCCACAGCCTCACAGGGGTCCTGCCAGGCCAGTGCTCACTCCAGAGCATTTGAAGCTTTTCTTCTTTTTATTCTTCCACTGTCTCTCTCTTTTTTTTTCCCCTGCAATTTTCTTCTTGAAAATGGCTGCAGGTTGACATCTTGAAACCCTATCAGGAAAGCTTTATCCCTTGGAGACCTTCTCTGAGATCACCTGGATTCCTGGCAACTTTGCTCTTATCTCAATTTCGAGAAGTCCAAGTCAAGCTGACTAACCATCATCAGAGATGAAGAGCAGAAAATCAAGCCATCAATCATCCACAAAGAGCATACAGCAGCACGAAGAAGCCCATTAGAGGCAAAATGGACCTGTCAGAGACTCAGCAGGAGGTGCCTCTTTGGCAGGAGAAACTCCCACGCTTTAACACTGCCTCTTCAGGGAGAACTTGGTGTCATTTTCTATGGGCGCCTCACAAAACAATTAAAATAAATGTCTTCAGAATACAGTTTTCTTCTCTCTCTGGGAATGTTTCCAGCTCACTCAGTTACAGCATCACCACAAAGAAAATGAAATTTTGTAATTATTGAGGACAGATACCAGCAGAGGGTAATAGTTTAACTGTGGACCTGCTGGAGCTTTGGGGCAACGCCAGGAAGGCACATTCAGAGGTCTTGGACCTCTTGAACCCACCAGGAAGGGTTCAGGATCACAGAGAGGTGCTGCTGTGCTGGCTGGGAGCAGTACAGAGCTCTCCTAGTGTCCCACACCCAGCGTGGGCTGATACTTGTAGGCCTCAGCACAGTGGGTTCGTGCCCCAATCCACAATGAATAGTATTAAAAACTCAGTTTGAGCTTATTTTCATTCCCACTGTCTGTTCCTGTATCCTCTTGCTGCCCTGCAGGCTGCTTCTTCTCCATCCTGTCCAGTCAGTCCCTGTTTTCCAATGTCTTCCACCAACCTTTTGCTTCTGCAATCTGTGTTTATTGCTCTTCTCTTCCTTCCTGTTGCAGACACACTGCCCTTCCTCCCTGCTGATGTCCTGGCTCCGAGTTTGCCGGTGTTGGGTTGCAGATTCCTGGGACAGAGCCCGGCCCTTGCACAGTGCTTGGTGTATTCCTGGCCAGCTGTCAGTGACACATTACACAGGCTGAGCCCACGGCAGCTCTTTGAACACATTCCCATGCTGGTCTCTTCCGATCTGCTTGTTCAAGCTTCTTCTGTTACACCCTCAGCCCACTTACAGAAATCACCGGTAATTTTGCAGCTCATAAAGCCAGAAATGCAATTACAATCATATCAGTAACTTCCTTCTCTCACACCAAGGCTCCCTTGCAAATGTTTTATTTCACAGGATGTTAAAAAATATCTTGATTTGCAGCAGAAACTGGAAAATGTTATCTTCAAACTTGGTGTCTATGACTACCTGGACACAATTTTTTTTGATTTATCACATTTATCGCATTGCCATGCAGTGCCAAGCAAGCACACGCTTCTGACAGGAACCAATTCACAGTGTTTGTGCAGAGCCTGAAACATGAGGGGCCTAACACACAGCAATGACCACTCAGGGCTAGTGTAATGCCAACAACAGAAATCCAGCAGGGGTGTGATTTTGCAGGAACAGTCTTTAAATTTAACTTACACCAGAGCAAGAAGAAAGGCAGTTCCACAGCTGAGTTACCAGCCTGTAGTTGCCTGCTGCAGATCTTATTTCCAGCATCAAGGATGTCCTTTTGCCTGAATTCACCCCACTTTACGCATTTGGAGCCTAAAAAATGGGGTGTGTCTTGGTGATACACCCACACAGTGTGTGATCCACATGCCAGAGAAGAACGTTTTCCAGCCTAATTCTTGGACCTTGCTCTTCTAATTAATCAGATGACAGTCTTACAGCTTGATTCTGTTTTCTGTTCTTGTTAAACTGTTTAGAAATGTGCTAATGATTCATTCTCATGCAATTAGATTCAGCAGCCAGACTTTACTACACTTCTGCAAGTTTGCTGTGAAGAGGAGCACAGTACAATGAAACCAGTGATGGATCCATAAAGAAAATCGATGGCATTTGGGAAAATACATTTGAGGACCTGGACCTGTATTTAATGCATGTCATTAGCTATTTGCAAGACACAAATGACATGAGGGAAAGCAGCTTCTTTCAGTCTGCAGAGAACTTAGAAGATATTATTCAACCTTTCATATTCTACTTCTCTTTCGTATTAAGAATTCAATTCTCTAAAGATCTACCTTGTAAAATTGCTGCTGAACTGTGACAGGAGACACCGTGAAATTCCAGCACTGCAAAACTCAGGGAAATGAATTTCCATCGTGGCTCTGCATAAATTTGTTCTTTGCTGAAGCTGAGTCTGGGAAGTGACTGACGTTTTTGTGCCGTGTGTGCGCAGGGCTTTGAGGCTTAGATTTCGCAAGGAGTGCAGATGCACCACTGGGATCTCCTTGGAAGCTGCCTTGTTTACAGGGCTCAGCCTGGCAGGGCTGTGTTTAATCCAGGTCAGGTCACAAGAGATTGTGCTCCAGCCTTCTCATCACGGTCCAGACTCCATGCTGATGCATGAGAGAAAACCCTTCTTTCATGCTACTGCAGAGAAAACCCTGCCTGTTGGAGAAGGGAGAACACAGCATCTCTTCATGCAGTAGGACTTGGCCCAACATCAAGCCAACAAGTCCATCAGAGGCTAAGGACCAAAGCACAGAGACACACTGGAGTGTGACCGTGGCTGGGACGTGGCTGGTGCAGTGGCCTCGAGGACAGGAGCCTGAGCTTAAAGGCAGTTCTGGAGACCCCACAAGGCTTCTCACTGCCCTGCCTTCACAGCACCCCAATCCCAGATTTGGGATATGCACACCCACACCAGAGCTGGCCTTGGATCCAAGCAGGTAAGCCCTGAGGAAGGGAAGCAGCTCTGTTTGGAGCACCACATCCTGGAAAATGATCCATGTGTTATGAAAGCCATGGGTGCAGGCCAGGAGGGAAGGCACCATAGGCAGTTCCAGAGATCTGTGCACCAGGCACAGGCCTCTCAGGCTCGGGGGGCCATGGGGGTCTCTGAGGGATCATGGGGTATCCAGGGCTGGGAGTCTGCTGGCTGGAAATGCCACATTTCCTAATGTGTGGCATTTGGTCTTTATTAAATGGTTGCTCTGTGACAACGAAGCTTTTCTGTGACTGCAGCTGGCCAGAGGTAGGAGCGCACACCGGGAGTTTCCGTCACCCATTTATTGCCTGTCCTTTGACGAGGGGCCTGTTGGTAGCCAGGAGGCAGGAAACACTCCAGAACATTTGCAGCACTGGATCTAAGGCTGGCAGAGATGGGTTTGCTGTGATAAATGAATACCAGTCCTGCTACTGAGCAGGACTTGCTGGGACACAGGCAAGAAGAGAAGCCTCCAGTGCAAGGGTAGCCATGGATAGGGCTTTAAAGGGATTTCGTCTGTTGCAGGAAAGAGATTTAATGTTGCTGGAGTTACAGAGAGCAAGCAGTAACCCCACACAACTTCTCCTTCAGAGACCTTGTTTCGGGTTGAGTGGAGGGAAGTGCACACAGACATTGCAACTCTGAGTCATGGCTGGAGAGGCTGGAATTGTAATGCCTCAACAGCTCATTCTTTTCCTCTGTTTTCAAACAGGAGTTTAGTTCTGTAGGAGGTCAGAGATGACAAGAGATGGAACACTGACAAAGCTGCCCAGTACTTCTGCTACCCCCGAGTTCAGCTCGCATCCTTCATATGCTGAATGCACGCTTCCAAAGGCTTACTCCTTGCACTGCCTTGCAAGCTCTGCTTCTGCCTAAGCAACAACACACTTGCCAAGCATCTTCCATCACTGCAGACTCCTTCCCTCCTTCCCACCTGAAACCTCCCTGGCCCCAGCTCTTGTGTCTGGCTTGTGCAGAGACACAACCTCATGATACTCAGCCCCACATAAATGCCTTTTCCATTCCAGATTAAGGACTTCACCTGCATGGATTCTGCCTGTTTCTCTCCCACCTGCACTTCCTTTCACTTCCCAAGTCCTTGAGATGCCTTCACAAAATCTGCAAAATCTGTTTTACAGCTTTCTTCACTCAGCTTTAGCCCTCCAGAATTGCCAACATTTATCTCACCACATCATCAACTCTCCACCCATTTCAGATTCAATTGAAAACACATTTTCTCCCTTGCCTGTGGTTCCTAAATTATATACCCAGCTCATTTCAAAATATCAATTCAGAAACTTGGCAAGGTAATTATTAATAACACCTCTGTTCTTCTCTGGAGGAGAAATAATACTAGAAGCATGTGAAATGTGTACACAATTGTCATTCTCACTCTCCTCTTTTGCCAAACATTCTGTTCTTTACGGGAAATAAAAACAACACTACACCCAGTATTAAGTGGCTGAGGCAGTGTAACTAGCATGCAACCATAGAATTGGGACAGTATTCCTTGAAGTGTCCAAAAACTAGGGGTGACACAGATGCCACTGCCTGCCATGAATTAGTGCTTGGCTGTCCTTTGGAGGATGAGGGGGAAGTAGAAAGATGGGGTGCCCCTAACTCCTGTGATGGAAGGACCAAGTGAGGGCTTTCCAAGGAAGGGAGGAGGTGAGAAGTCCTCAAGGGATGGGTTTATGCCAGAAGGGGAGCTGTGCTTTCAGCCATGCAAGATAAGGAAGACCCAGCTCACAATCATTTTGTTTTAAGAGGAGGATAACGTGTAAAGAGGCCATAGAGGTATCCAGGGACTTTTAGTTCTGAAGACTTGTCCTGGAGTTGTGAGGCCAGTCCTGTCTAGTGGCATTTAAGGACTGTAGGGAAGGAGCACTCACACAGACAAGAGCCAGCTTATTGCACACCTTACCCAGTAGTGTCAGTGGCTTTGGCTATCATGGGCCAAACAGCTCCTTCCTGGCACCTCAGCCTCTAGGGTGCCGAGGATCTGCCTCAAGTAAACATGGCACAAAAGGACAAATAAATAAATAAAAATAAATAATAAATTAAAAGTTATAAACTGAATGTCTCATGTCAGCAAGAGATTGGGAGGAGACAGTCTGGTGATAGTGAGAGCCTTTGGCTCTGTGCTATGACAGAGCCAGTGCTTGTCTGACAGATACATCCCTGCTTCCTCCCCCTGCCTCCTGAAATCCTCTCCCAATTACAGCTCCCTGGCTCTACTCCAGGCTCCCACAGAAGTGTGGGGTATTTAAGAAGTAGTACTTCTCAAGTGTTTAAAGTGCAAGGGTTTGAAGAGAATCAGATATTGTTTAGAAGTTGCCAAAATCCCATGTTCTCTGGCTGGGGAGGGGAGAAGCTTCCACTTGAATGGAGTGAAAGTAAAAGCTGCCCTCCTGAGAGACCCCCAAAGTGAAGACCAGCTAGGGGATGGGAAGGGCCTGGGCTAACAGTGAGGTCACTGAACCTCCAGAACCTCCTTCAGAACCTTTGGAATTCACCTCAGAACCTCTGGAGATCGGTCACTGCTGGGCAGCCTTTCCTGGGGCTGCCCAAGCTGTGTCTGGCCATCACATCTGGTGGGTTGGCACTGGACCTCAGGCTGAGCCAAGGCAGTGGTTTCACCCACACCACCACAGGCACAAAGCTGTCAGGTCCCATAAGCCATTAGCATTACTCCTCATGCTCCCTTTTCCATGGATATCCTGCATCAGCACTGCACTTTTCCCACCCCCAGTCCCCCCTTGGGTGTGCATTGTGCAGTGGGTCCTGCTGTACCCCCAGGAGTCCTCCTGGGTGATCCACCACCTCCCACACGGTGCCAGGGCTCTACCCTGTCACACACCCTGCCAGGACGAGGACTTCACATGGGTCAGGCACACATCTGTGAGCTGGCTCAGGGTGCCACGTGCTGATTTCACCTTCTGGGCTGAGCCTTCAGAGGCAAGCGGCAGAGAGCACCAGCAGAACGCACAGCCCTCTTTTCGGGAAAAAGAAACTTGCTGCATGACAGTTCTGCTAAATCATTTCTTCCTAAAAGCCACGTTCACCTTGCCTCTTCCTTGGTGGGGCCAATCCTGGATTTTGGAAAGCACTGCATTAACCTACTTCATGCAGATTGCCTGATCCCTGTTCATGTACCCCCGTGGAGTATTACTCGTGGAAGGCACAAATTACACACAGCAGTACTAAGCATGAAGAAGACTCGTGAAAATAGAGTTTCTTCTAAAATATCAGTGCAGCCCTTTTGGATTAGGAGTCCTGCCCTGAGATGTACTAAAACTGGAAAAATGCCCCGAAAGTTCGATGTCCCACACATGGGTTTGATGCCACCTCGTGGTAGTTCCATGTCCTGATTCGCAAGGCAAAGGTTTCACTCTTGGGATGTTTCCCAAGCAGGTTCCTTCTAAGAGAGAAAGTTTGGAGAAAGGATCTTCCTCCTTTCATAGACAAGACGTCCAGCTCTTCACTGCTGATTTGCAGCTCCACAGCACTGTTAATAAATGTTAGTATGAGTGTAAAACAGAGGGATTGCACATTATTCTGTAAGGTAATGTGGAAATACCTTCAGGATATGGATGTGGCCATCACTGAATATGCTGAGATGGCCTGACAGGAAACTTTAGCCATAGTTGCCTCACCATCCTGGAACCTCAGACAAACCCTTCTACTGAATTCACACTTAGATTTTCAAATTTGGAGGAGCTCTCTCCTCCCTCGCAGAGTAACTTCTCTCTCCAGCTCAGTTGTCATTATATTGTGCTTAGGGTGTAATAAAGAGCTGAATTATCTCACCCTTTAAAAAGGGGAACAGAAATTACTAGGACTGGTACAAATATTTTAACCGAGAATTGGCTCTTTCAAAAGAAAATTGTTCCTCCTCCCCTCTCACCACTCTAGCAGAGAGTGATTTGCCAGGTGCATTCATGGAGCTTTTGAGCCTTTCATGCAGCAAATGGCCCAGATTGCTTTTGTTTGCTCTCTGAACTGCAGGAAAGACTCCACTTTACAACTGCCAGAACGCATTTTTGGGGCCTTCTAATATAAAACGTTCATGTTCATTGACTGAATAATCACAGACCATGTACAAATTGTAGTGAAATGACTCCCTGCTCCTCATTTTTTTCCCCCGAGCCTCAGGCACCCTCATATCCATGACAGCATCATGTCAGGCCCTGCAGAAGCGCTGGATCCTGAAGGCAGCATAGCTGGGACATTGCTGCAGCTGAGCTAATTACTCTTAGGTTTTAGCTTGGCTGATTAACTTTTATATAGCCCTGTAATATTACAGGCATTTTGTTTTCAATTCTAGAACTATATTAGACAGTGTTAATCTGGGGGAAAAACCTCTGCAAATCACACAGCTCTGCCGTGCAATGAAACAGATGTCATTTTACTGTCTATATAAATGAAATTGCTTTTTGCAATGGTGTGTAATGCAATCTCCAGTGTTCAGGTGCTTGTCTGCAACTTTTTCACCAGACTGAACACTTCAAATGTCTAAATACAGCTGTTTGTTAAGCTGTTCACTATCTGAAGGGTTTAGAGAGGGTGTTACATTAATCTTTGTTTATATAACTCTCAAAAACCTATTTGAAATTCTTCATCTTCACTCTTTCCTTAAAATCTGCACGTTTGAATCTGATCGCAATATACAAATTGAGTGGAAAAATAGGAGAGATTTTCACACATGCCCATCTGAAGAGGCTTTAAAGGCTGAAGTGGCGGAGGCAGTGAGTGAGCAATGATCTGTGCAGCAATGAACCTCTTTCTCTCACACATGGACTTGTGAAAGTGGGAGCTGATATTTCCTAGCTAAAAGATATTTTCAGCAAATTTTCAGTTTTCCTAGGAGAATGTTGCTGTTGGATGTCTTGCTTGGATGCCACGGTCTCAGGCCCTTGGCTCTCTTCAGAAGAGGGATCAACATCTTGAGTGAAACCGGAGCTGGTAACAACTCTTGCCCCCAGAGAATCCCAGGTTTGGCAGAACCGCGAGTAAGTGTTACACCTGTGTTGAGTTTTGCTTAAATCACAGCAATCAAGGCAAACAAAATGCCTTTGGTGTATTTACCTTCATTTCCAGAGCCAGCAGAAGAGAAGGAAATGAGGAGCCATTTGGATCGAGGAGAAACACAACTCTCTGCAGGCCCTTCAGTGGAGGAAAAGGCATATAAATGAAATCACAGAATCCCAGAATGGTTTGGGTTGAAGGGACCTTAAAGCTCATCTCATTCCATGGGCAGGGACACCTTCCATTATCCCAGGTGGCTCCAAACTCTCTCCAACCTGGCCTTGGACACTTCCAGGGATCCAGAGGCAGCCACAGCTTCTCTGGGCAACCTGTGCCAGGGCCGCAGCACCATCCCAGGGAACGATGTGATAGGACAAGGCATAAGAATGGCTTAAGGCCATTCCCTGTTGTGAAAAGTCCCTCTCTAAACTGATCTGAAATCTAGCTCAAGACTTGGCAATACAGATTAAAACATGCACAAATCTGCCTTCTCCTCTGTGGTGACTGATTCTTGGCTGTGTAATGGCTTCCCAGTTGGTGCAGGTGTGTTCAGGATGGCGTATCCCACCCAGCATCTGGCTGCCTGTTGGTGAAGGCGCAGGTCCCACTCCTGTCCTGCCTGCCACCTCTGGGGTTATGAACCACAGGCTTAGCAAAGTCAGATGGCCATGTTCAGGTAACACAAGTCCCACTTCACTCCAGTCAGCCTCTGCTCCAGTTTGTCTGTCAGTGATAAAACCACCTGGATGTCCTGCCATCCTATTCTGGAGAGAACAAACCAGGCCAAGGTGTACTGGTGCTGCTGTTGAGAATCTCACCTCCCACCTCCCAATGCCCCCCCAGGTTTTGGTTATACGTGTCCCTCAAATATAACCCTCTCCATGCCCTGCCTTCCTCTGCTGCTGCCGTGTTTGGGAAGAATAGGATCTACCTGAGGGGACTCTGCACTGCAGATCACCCAAGGAGCATCTCTTGCTGGGATCTGAGTTCTCCGTAGGCAGCTGATTATTCATGTTTTGGTTGCTGGTTCAATTTATTTTTAGTTGACAGAAACAGCTGTGAGGGGGAGAAGAAATGAGGAACAAAAGCTGACAGCATGATTAACTTTTTAACTCAAATTGCTTCTCAATTAAAAGAAGCTAAATATTCCCTGTGCTCCTGGTGCCACTTTTCTATGTTGGCAGCTGCTGTGCTCCCAGGAGCATGACACAGTTTCACAGATGGAGGTGGAGGTGGGGTTGCAGGGGAGAAAGGCTGTCCACAGCTGCGCCTCCCTCTGGGGTCACCTCACAAGACTGCGGGACAACGCACGAGGTGCCAGGCCAGTGCTGTGGGGTGGGCTCAGAGAAGCTATCAGGCTACCTGAGCTCAGCCTCCCCAACCATAAAATGAGGTCTCTAGTGAGATTCCAAAGCTATTCCAACCCCTTGTGGGGTGGAAGGGTGCAGGTGCAGAGATACAGAAGTTCATGTTCTAACAATGAAAAGCAAAAAATCCTTGTAAAATCCTCAAACAAATCTCATATATGCCACCAGGAAGAAACCTCAGCTCTGCTGGGATTGATGATGTTTATTCAAGGTACAACACTTGGAAAGTTTCCAGCTACCAGTAATTGGGGTGCAGTCATTTCATGTCCTACAAAATAAGAGCTCCTCTTCTCACTGCTTTTAAGTCTTGTGAGTCAAGACTCACAAAAGTCTTCAGCCGAGCGAACTCAGTATCTGCTTTCCCCTACACTGCTTTGTTTGCCTGCCAGCCTTTTCAATACACCTCCTTATCCCACTCTGCCCCTTGCCTTGTGAGGATCAGGGCTTCCTTCTGAATCCTGTACTCAGGTTTGAACTTTGACTCCCAATTGTCTGCCTAATCCCCCCTGCTCCCACACAAGGCCAGGAAGGGGCAAGAGCAGGGGTGTGCTGGGGAGAGATGGGGCAAGGTTGCAGCTCAGGACATCAGGAACAAGACTGTGTCCAGGCAGCCCCTGGGTCCTTCCCCCAGCAGGAATCACAGAATGGTTCAGGCTGGGAAACACCACAGTGGATCAAATGGTCCCACCTCCCTGCTCAAGAAGGGTTCCATGACACAGGATTGTGTCCAGGTGGGTTTTGACTATCTCCACTGAGGGAGAGTCTACCCCCTCTCTGGGCAGCCTCTTCGGTGCTCAGTCATGTGCACAGGAAAGTTCTTCCTCATGTTCAGATGGAAAAAATTTTGCCCATTTCCAGTGGGCAAAAGGTATTTTGCTTTTTGCTAATTGCCTCTTCTGCTGGGCACCATGGAGCAGATACTGGTCTTATGCTCTGACATCTCCCTGCAGACACTGACAGATGTGGACGAGGGCCGCTCTCAGCTGTTATGTCCTCTTGAGGCTGAACAGCCCCAGCTTCCTCAGCCTTTTCTCATCAGGGAGATGCTCCAATCCCTTCATCACCTTCCCTCTGTGGACCTGCTCCAGCAGGTCCAGAGGAAACAATGGAGATGCTGCAAGAGCTGGAACCCTCCTGCTCTGGAGCCAGGCTGGGAAAGCTGGGGGTGGTTCAGCCTGAAGAAGAGAAAGCCCCAGGGAGACCTTAGAGCCCCTTCCAGGGCCTAAAGGGGCTTCAAGAGAACTGGAGAGGGACTTGGGACACGGCCCTGGAGAGAGAGGACAAGAGGGGATGGCTTCACACTGACAGGGTTAGCTTACTAGGAAGAAATTCTTTGCTGTCAGGGAGGTGAGCCATAGCACAGGTTGCCCAGATAAGCTGTGCCTGCCCCATCTCTCAAAGTGTCCAAGACCAGCTCCAACAGGGTTTGGAGCAGCCTGGGATAGTGGAAGGTGTTCCTGCCCAGGGCAGGGAGTGGAACCGGATGGTCCTTCAGGTCCCTTCCATTCTAGGATTCTATGCCCACTCCAGGAGCTTCACGTCCCTCCTGTTCTGAGGAGCCCAGAACTGGACACAGCATTCCAGATGTGCCTTACCAGGGCTGAACAAATGGACAAGATCCCCTCCCTGACCTGCTGGTAATGCCCTTCCTACCCCAGGATCCTCGACCTTGGCCCCAGGACACAGGGGTGGTCAAGATCAGCTGTGACCCCCAGAGCCTTTTCTACAGAACTGCTGTCCAGCAGGTCACCCCCAGCCCAGGCTGGGACACGCAATGACCTCTCTGATGCTTTAGCTCCAGCACGGACACCCTCAGGCGCTGAACGTTCAAGGTGGAAATCATTAGGCAGCAATAAGCCCGCACTGCTCCCCTCAACAGCTCCCTTGGTCATGCAGCCTTGGCTGAGCATAGGTGACTGTGAGCGACATAGCACCGACAGGGACGGATGCCGCCGGCTGGAGCCGAGAGAAGAGAAAGGACTCCTGGCTCCCGGAGAAGCCGGGGCCGCCGCTGTGCCCCAAACTCGCCGCCAGCCCGCGGTAACGGGACCACGGGAACATGGCGGCTGCACCGTGAGGGGAAGCGCTGCTCCCCCTTTCACTGTAGCGCCCCACACGGCAAGCCGTGCCGCCTGCGCATGCGCCGCTACGCCAGAGGTTCGAACCGCCAACTGCCCCAATTCGAATTCGCATCCTCGCCGACCAATCACAGCGCGCGGGGCGGGTACGGCCACGCCCCCATCGGCCTCCTGGCCAATGACAGAGCCTGCTGTGTTTAAAACAANCTCTCTAGAAGCCGGGTAGGGCGCTGTGTCCGTCCGCTCAGTCCCCGCGGACGCGCCGTGATGAAGGCGGGCGGTGAGTGCGGATCTGCCCGCGGGCTCTAAGGGTGCTGCTGTTTCCCGGGTCCTCTTGCCCTGAGGGGCGGCTCCAGAGCGGGCTCTGCCTGCCGGGCGCGCCCTGAGGAGGTCTGAGGGCGGGAGCTAACGGGATACCCCGAGTCGGGGCTGAAGGAGCGCCGGGACCGGCAGCGGGTGGGGGGCCGGGCTGATGGCTGCGCGCCCAAAATCAAACGCGGCGGGGGCAGTGCGGCCCGGCCCGGCCCGGCGGGGGCTCGGCGCCCGCTCTGCCCGTGCCGTGCTCCCCACCGGGGCCATGCTTCAGCCCTTTTGTGACCACGGGATCCGTGGCTGTGGCTAGCGGCTGTGCCTGAGCTCTCCTGGCCTCGAAGCCAAGGGGTCAAGATGTGTATTGCGCGTGGGATAACGTCTCGGGTTAGCTGTGAGTTTGCAAGGCGCACAGGAATGTGCAGGAAACCCTGTTCAAAAGTAAGAGAAAGTTTTTTTTACTGGAAGAGTGAATGAATAGTTGTACTGGATTGCCCAGAGCGATTGTGGGATCTACATCCTTGGAGTTGTTCAAACCCACCTGGATGTGGTCCTGCCCCGCTTAGCGAGACGGTTGAAGTGGGTGACCCCCAGAGTTCTCTTCTAGCCTAAACCGCTCTGATTTTGTGAAGCAACACATTGGAAGTGAACCTGTTCCACTTCTTGCCTGTAGAAATGGAGTTTTCTCTTCACTGAGTTACTCATGTACCCCCTGGCCCCTATTTGGATGCTCATATAGGCTGAACTGGTGTCCCCGTTTGGCATGCCCATTTCTTTTTCATGGCAATAATACTGCTGGGGATAATACATTTTTGTATACATATATAAATATATATATGTGTGTGTATACAAATATTTCATTGAAATAATACTCCAGAAGATACAGGCAATGGGTCTTCCATTAGCATCCCTGGCAGCAACTGCTTGGAGAGATAGGCTTGAGTAGGTTTGATGGTTTTCCTAATATCTCTGGTTGTGTTCCAGGGACTGCTGTCAGTTGAGAAGGAAAAGTTGGGCTATGGGGGAAGTAAATGAAGTGACAGCAGTGACAGTTAAACTATTTGTTACTACTGAACAGGGACAGCTGAACTGTTTGTCGCTACTAAACATGGTCACAGCAGTCAGGGCTCAGAGGGGCTCTTGGTGAAGAGCATTTGAGCTTGAGCTACCCCTTCTGAGTCTCTTGGCTTCCTTAACCAATTTGAACAAGCCCTTTCTGCTCTGTTGCTTAGTCTTCTGGCATTATGAGGCATGAGCTATATTTCCCTGGTTAATGTGTTTGCAGTGTTGCAAAGTGAAGAGGTGCTCAAGTGAACACCTGTGTACGTGTGTAATACTATGTAGTACCTTTTCTCCTTGTGATGTTCTATCACTAACTGAGGTGTCCTGTGATTTTCTTTTCCAGTGGTTCACTGTAGATGTTCCAGATGTTTTTCATTCCCTTCAAAGCGACGGATAATAAAACGGCCTCGAGTCCTCACGTTCTTGAACCTCCCTGAGGATGTTCTGCTTCACATCTTGAAGGGCCTGCCTGCTGCAGACATCCTCTCAGTCAGAGCTGTAAGTGCTGCAGCTTCCCCTGTACCAGGCACCAGTGCTCAGCTCTGCCTTCAGGAGCCTGGACTGCACACAGAACAGGCTTCTCATGTCACAGAGCCTGAAGAAACCCAAAGAGTGCCTGCAGGGCTGAGATTTTTTCTATCCCAGGGACAATTTCTTTTCTCACTGCTCAAGTGAAGTGTAACAGGAGGATTTGACTGCTTTTTGCACCTTTTCTGTGGCAATTGTCCTGCCAGATTACTGAGCCTGATGTACAAATTGGTTTGGTTTGGCATCTCTTGCCTTGCTGGTTATCAGGCAGGCAACAAGTTAAACATAACTTGTGATTAATTAGTTACTTCTCTAAAACAAGATCGTAAAGACCTGTTTTTCTGTTGGTCCTTTTATTTTGGTGATCATTATTTTGTGTCCTCTCTGTGCAGGTGCACTCACATCTTAAATACCTTGTGGATAATCATTCCAGTGTTTGGGCACATGCAAGTTTCCAAGACCTGTGGCCGTCTCCAAACCATCTGAGGATGTTTGAAAGGTAAGTTTTAAAGATCAAATTTGTCTGGCCTTTTAGAAGAGGATGTTTGAAGGAAGATTAACTGTTCTAATCAGTCCTCAGTGTAACTGGGGGATGTGAGTTTTACAAAGAGGGGAAATATTTACTTTGGGAATGAAGAAATGGTTGATTTCAGGTCTAAGCTGAAGCTGGTCACTGCTATCTCTTTAACCAGAGCAGGGCCTATTGCATATACCAAAGTTATTTCTCTTCACAGGCATTAATATTCCAGATTGGAACGTAACACATTCCCTAAAACCTCTTTCTGGTGCTCCCATGTGAATGAACAAGTGAGGTCAGGGGCTCCAGAGAATAACCCTGTTTCTAAGTCTGAGTTGGCTTGGTCACTTCTTGTGCAAACCAGTGTATTGAAAAACAGGTGAATTTCAGTAACAAAGTTTGAAAGGGTAATAATAAATCTGCTTTAAAAAGATGGGGGACGTCTTTTTATCTATCTGATTTGAAGGGGATCCATTGGTGTCAGAGACTTCTTTAACAGGTTTAAATGCTATGATAATGGTTTTGTTTCTGTCTGTCACTTCTTTCTGAGGCAGGCCACTATGTGCACATCAGTTTGGGAGGGAGGAACACAAGGCCTTGATGTTTTGATGAATGTCCTTGAGGGCACAAGGACCAAACTGTGGAATTCTGGTGCTAGGAAGGATTTCAACCTCAAGTGCCTTCTCTGTTTGCCCTTCAGGGCTGCTGAAAGTGGTAACTTTGAAGCTGCTGTGAAGCTGAGTTTGGCGTACCTGTACAACGAAGGCCGTAAGTGGGGAGCTTGTCCTGGGGCTTTGGGGAGCATGGCATAGCACGAGGAAGTTTTACATTGCTCTGCTTAGGCACTGGCCACGAAGCTGCCAGGTGCTCAGTGGTGGGGCAGGATAGGGCCTGGGCACTCAGGAGTTATCTTCTGGGAGCTTCTGATCCGACTTGGGTACTTTGCTGGTGGGATAAATGTATCAAAAGGGCCTGACAAGTGGCAGGGGGAGCCTCCTCACACAGGGTCCTGACAAGGCAGTTGGTATTTGTAGAATGAACCCCCAGGTTAGGTTATGTGTTCCTAAAGCCTGACTGTAGTAAGACTTTTATTCTTTAGCAATCTCCATGATTTTGAAGGCTCTAAATGACAGAGACAGCTCAACCTTTTCCTGATTGTTTCCTCTTGTCTGTCTTGCCCTGACTGAATGCCAAGCAGGCATTGTGAACAAACTCTGCATGATTCCTGGCTTTCTCTCTGGTTCAGTGTCCGTCACGGGCCACGGGCGTGCAGAAGTGAACGGAATAAAGGCATCTCACTACTTCAGCTTGGCAGAGCACCTGAATGTGTGTGCAGTCCCCTTTATCTGGCTGTTCATCCGTCCTCCCTGGTCCTTCTCTGGAAGCTGCTGTAAAGCTGTGGTCTACGAGAGTCTCAAGGCAGAGTGTCAGCTTGACAAGGTCAGGTTTCTTCCTGCCCTTGGCTTTACCCTATGTCAGTAACTGCATCTCGTTATTTTGGAAGAAATACTTTTGTTTCCCCAAGGAGCCTCCTATGCTCTTGTTGCTTCAATGACTTGTGGCTCAGTCATTTTATTGAATTTATTGCCAAAACTGCACATGATAGATCATGAGTGCTGGAGGCCTGTACTGTCTCTTCGGAGAGGTTCAGTGCTATCTCAGGGATAACAAAACATAGAGAAAAGCAAGGGGGAGGAATGATTGAAAGATAAAACAACATTGGTTTGTTGAAATTAGTTTGAAATTTGTTTGTAGTGTGAAATTGCTAGCAAGAACTGTGGTTTAACGATGCTTTATTTTGATGTTTTCTTCAGGCTCAGAAAGGATCTATTCTTCACAGCTTGGCTAAGGTTTTGAATTTCTTTGAGGTGAGCAGTATTTCTGATGTGATGGGTTTGGATTTGGGTGTTTTTTCTGGTGATGCTAATGCTGTTTACCTTGATTAAAAACATAAGTCAGCCAGATGCTCTTTTACTCCTCGAGTGGCCCAGGAGTTTCTGTTCTCGTGAGTTTAATTTACTGGTTGTTTAAAGGAACATTATTAACTTACTTTATTGAATTGTACAAACAGTGAAATTAATTTTGGCTTAATCATGGGCTTGCAGTATGTTCAGGTCTCAAAGGAAGCCTTCCAGTTGTAATGCCTAGCATAACAAAAAATAAAATAAAAAGCCTTCAGTGGCAAGCAAGCCAAAAAGCATTTGTGTCTGGCTGAGGAAAAGCACTAACTGCTCTCAGAGCCTGCATCTGCAAATGGCAGCACTGAGTGGATGTGGGAGCATTCCTCAGAGGCTGAAGGGCATTCCCAAGGGATGAATTCTGCTCTGTAGCTTCAACACAGTGTTTGAAGCTTCTGAAGTGTTGAGGCATCCACTTGTCTGGATAGAAAGAATACCAATATATGCCTTTTGTTTTTAGGATGAAGGAAAAAAAAAAGAATCCCTTGAAATGCTTGAAGAATCATCAAAACAGGGTTGTTTAATCAGCTCCTACCTCCTTTGGGAAAACAACAGAAAAGCTGCTGTAAGTAGTCTTTTCTTGTCTCCAAACAACTTTTACACTAACTTCTGGATCTCTGTTATGTGGAAGGAATGTCCTCAGAAAGGAATCGCTGTTCCTCAGAGCTTACCTTCTTCATGAGCAAGGCGGGTGCGAAGAACTCTAAAATGAGCTCTGGTGTCTGCCTGGGTGTTGAAGTGAGCCTACGAGCAGCTGTAGCCACAGAAGTTGCTTTACTCCAACTCTGCTGAAGGCCTGGGCACTGCTGGCCAGTGATCCCAGAGCTCTGGGGAACAGGAGGGGGAGGCTCCTGCCTTGGCATTAATAAATCTGCCAAAGCTGTCCCCTTGGAATCCTGAGTGACTGCTCTCATTTCCTGTGAGACCTTGGGCAAGAACTGAAGAAAGGTTCTTAAAAACAGTGGTGTCATGATGAGAAACAGACTTGTTGCTGAAATAATAGATATACCTCAGGCAGTGTTTTTTCTCTGGATATTGGTGCCACAATTCTTCTGTTTGTTGTATAAAGGCCATGGGTTTTTACATCTTTTTGTGTTCTTCTCTGTAGATGTCAGATCCTGGCAGATACCTCCAAAGTCTCAGGAAGCTACGAGACTACGCAGCCAAGGGCTGCTGGGAAGCACAGGTAAGACTGAGTTTTCCCAGAAAAACAGTCTTTATTTGGTCCTTTCTGTGCTGCCATTGTAGGTTTAGATTTCTCTTTTTAGAAGCAGGACCAGCATTGCTGAGTAATGGCTTTATGTACATCTATAGCTACTCTGCGGATTCTCTTCTATAGGAAATTACTGCACACCTGTGGCAGAATGGAGTAAAGATGCATCTTTTGATGAACTTAAAAGACGGGCCCCAAATAAATCTGTGTGCTCAACATTTAAACCAAACTAAGAACTACTGGTTCAAATAGTTTGCCATGTTCACTGTTTTCAGCAGGAAAAACAGAGGACCATCCTCTGCTGCCTTAGTTTGCATTTGGTAAAATAAGCATACTTTCTTTTGTGTTCCCTCTACTACAGATAGCTTTTGCCAAAGCTTGTGGGAGTGGAAACCAACCAGGATTAGAAGCAAAATCTTCCAGGGAGATGGTTTCTCAAATCTTTCAAGCTTCCCTTCCTATCAGCAAGCAAAGCATCTTCACTGTGCAGAAAGGAATGAATGAAATAATGAGGTAGGAACTTGGATCCAGGAGTGAGGCCCTGCAGCAGAAACCATTCCCTGTTTCCCTCTACAACTCTACAATCCCTCTGCCGTTTCTCTGGGCAACCTGTGCCAGGGCCCCACAGCCCTCACAGGGAAGAACTTCTTCCCAATATCCCATCTAGCCCTGCCATTCTCCCTTGTCCTGTCACTTCAGGCCTTGTCTGAAGTCCCTACTGACTCCCTTTTCCTGAATAAACACCCACAGCAGTGCTACCTGTGTTAGCCTGCCCCTTAATCCTTATGGATAAGTTCCTTACCCTTCCTTAGGCAGACCTTGACACATTCCAGTTGCTCTCTCACATGTAAGGCAGCTCTACCACTTCCCCTTGCTGGCATTTCTTTCCTAAAAGTACATTTACCATCCATGGCAGCGTTCCAGCCACATGGGTGTCCCACCTTGGCTCTGTAATGGCAATGGGATCATGGCCCTGTGACCTCACACACATCTCCAACTCCTCCTGTTCATTCCCCACACTGTGTGTGGCTGTGCAGGGAGGGGATGAAGCTGACAGATTTTCCAGGAGGGCTGCAGGAGGATCCACCACAGCCACAACCCCACTTGAGGGAGCTGGCTCTTCTCTTGGGAGGCATCTCTGGACCACTTGTCACTGCTCTGCTTGGCCTGGCTCATTCCCCAGTTGGATGTCATGGTGTGGGACACCACTTCCCAAGTTCTTCCTTAAGTCTCTCATCCTGTTCTAGGTATATCCTGGTGGATTGGCTGGTGGAAGTGGCTACCATGAAGGACTTTTCTAGCCTGTGCCTTCACATGACAGTGGGATGTGTGGACCGTTACTTGAAGCTGAGACCTGTACCTCGTGCTCGGCTACAGCTTTTGGGAATAGCCTGCATGGTCATTTGCACACGGTGAGAGTCCTGGCTGGTGAGCAGTGGTGGTCACTGTGATCATCCAAATTCTTTCCTGCAGCTCAAACTTCTCCCCCAAGCCCATCCCTTGCTTGTAATACTGGGAAGGCTCTTTGACTTCCCTCTACTTTGGCTGCTGTTTAACTGTGTTTACATACAAACACAGACTCTGTAAATAGGCAAAAAAGGTAGTTCCTTACAGGTTTTTTTTCTTATTTAAACACATGGTCACAATTGTGGATTTTTCTAAATGCATTCCATCAGCTGTTGGGGTCTTGGACACCATATTGGCATGAGAAAGCTGGAAAGGAATAATAGGAGCAGTGTTCGTAGTTGAGCCTGTTTACACTCAGATGAACTGCATGGTGTGGTGGAAGATTATCCTTCTGTGTTAATTTCCTTGACATCTTGCATCTTAACCTAGGAGAGGCTCCACAGATGAAGAATTAGGTTCAGAGAATCACAGATTGGACTGGGTTAGAAGGGACCTTAAAGATCATGTCATTCCACCCCCTGCCATGGGCAGGGACACCTTCCACTATCCCAGGCTGCTCCAAGCCCTGTCCAGCCTGGCCTTGGACACTTGCAGGGATCCAGGGGCAGCCACAGCTTCTCTGGGCAACCTGGGCCAGGGCCTCCCCACCCTCATAGGGAAGAATTTCTTCTCTATTAGGAAGATCATTCCAAATTAGGAACATTCTAGTAGGTTGTTCAGGTGAAATAAAGAGCTGCAGTTCTTTCTTTGCTGGTCTACCTGGGAAAGTCCCTTGTGAAGTTGTTTAACTCTGGTCATTGTGGGTGCAGTTATCTGCCCTGTCGTGGTTTCATTGTGAACCAGACAGGAAAAAAAACTATCAATTTGGGTTGCCAAAAGAAAAGGAATTTTGTAATCAAGAGCAAAGCAGGTTTAAACTTGAAAAGAACAGACTTTTATTAACTAATACAAAAAGGAAAGAAGGAGAAGAAAAAAAAACAACTAACAAACTCTTAGAATTAGAATGAAACCTTTCAAACATTCTTCCTCTATTACCAAAATTTCTCTCACTCTCATTAACAACATACAGAAATTACATTTAGAAACTTTCAGTCAGTTTTTCAATTCTAGAATAGTCTTTCTTCAATTCTTCTAGAGATTGGAGCATCTTTTACTCGCTATGGAACTAAAAACTGAAACAAAACAAGACAAAACAAACTTT
>WAAG01022778.1:23612-37220 GCA_013390105.1 Tichodroma muraria
GTCTCATTAGGGTTAAATTAGTCCAGAGTGAACTCCACTCAGAAAAGCCATCCCCGCCCGATCTGCGTGATCTTTCCTGGCTCCAAGACAGCCCTGAGGAAAATTCTCTCACCGACCCATGCTGCAGGAGAAGAAAACTCGAATTCCATCAGCCAGATATCAGCAACGAAGCTCACAGTTTGGCTCTGCGGTCTTTTTTTCCTTTTTCCCGGTCAGCCTGACTTGCTTCCCCCTCCCCCCCAGGCCCGACGGCCACGTGGGGAGAGGGGGAGCAGAGAATGTTCGGCAGGAGCTCTTACCTGAGCCTCTGCCGGAAACCAAGAGTGAGCTGATTCCCGGGTTTGCATTTAAAAAAGGTGTATCGTAAAAGGCGTACCCACGCTTTCATTGGTTTTATCAAATGTCAGTAATACACATTGGCCAATCACGGCCAAACTACTACATGCCCTAAGTGCACAAATCACCTTTCTGCTGGGGCTAACTTATTATTTAACATTAGTTTCATCAGCAAAGAGATGCTGACGATACGGGAAGCTGTGTGGCTGACAGACAACTCCTACAAATATGAAGAGTTGGTCAGAATGATGGGCGAGATCATTTCTGCCTTAGAAGGAAAGATAAGGGTGAGTTTGGAAGGTGGGTGGAATCTTTCCCTGCCCTTGGGCTGCTGTTCAAGTTGGGCTGTAGCAGTCCTTATCTAATGAGTTGGGGGTTTATGTTCTCAATCAGCTGTGGGACCTGTGCATGTCTCAGAGCATGCAGATACAGAACCTTCTGCCTTCTCTAGAGATTAAAACTTCAGTTTTATGAGACCATTTATTCTCTCACTGTGTTTCAATGTCAATGTAGTAGTTAAACAAAAAAGCCCCAAACAAAACCCAGCACCTGGAAATAGCTGTTCTAAACACTTTGTGCTGATCTTGTATTTCCAACCTCTGTTCTCCTTTCTGCACTAGATACCCACCATTTTGGACTACAAAGAAGTTCTGTCAAGCATTGTCTCACTGGAGAGAAGAACTCTTCACCTTTACAGCTTCATCTGTGAGCTGTCCCTCCTGAACACGAGCCTCAGTGTGTATTCCCCAGCCCGGCTGGCTGCTGCTGCACTGCTGCTGGCCAAGATGCTGCATGGGCAAGGTACCAATCTTAGTTCAAGCAGAGCTGCAGCACAGACTGCCAGTCTGCCTTCTCTTTCTAGGGAGATTTTTGGGGTGTTAGTTTGTCTTTAGGCAAGATGGCCCAATCATTTGGCTGAGGGAAGGGTGGAGAAGAGGGGGACAGGTATAAGAATTCAGAATGAAGAGCTGAGTTCAGCTTGTTTGGCTGTGTTGGTTATTAGATGATTAGAGAGTGGAACAGCTCTGCTGTGAGGAAAGACTGGGAGAATTGGGATTGTTCAGCCTGGAGAAGAAAAGCTTCAGGGTGACCTAATTGTGGCCTTCCAGCACCTGAATGGAGATGACAGGAGATATGGGCAGAGTCTATTTACAAGCACCTAGAGAGACAGGACACAGGGGAAATGGCTTCCCACTGCCAGAGGGCAGAGTTAGATGGGATATTGGGAAGGAATTTTTTTTCTGTGAGGATGGGCAGGCCTTGGCACAGGGTGCCCAGAGAAGCTGTGACTGCCCCATCCCTGGAAGTGTCCAAGGCCAAGTTGGATGGGGCTTGGAGCAACCTGGGATAGTGGGACGTGTCCCTGCCCATGGCAGGGAGTGGGATGAGATGAGTTTTGAAGTCCCTTCCAACCCAAACCATTCCATGATTCTCTATTTTACCTCTTAATAGCAGTGACGAACTAGAGCATCATCATTGGACTATGCAAGCTTTGCATTTAAATGAGACTGAAGATTCCTGTCATTAAGTATAACATCAGTTTGGCAGATGTACCTATCCTTGAAGCCAGTTGTGAAGTTGAACAAACTATGGACAGATATAAGCTTGCAAATACCATGATCCTTATCCTATAAAAAAAAAAGCTGACTCACTACAGAACTACTACACTTCGTGAATATGTAATTCAATACATGAATATCTACTCTCTTCTCCAGCACACCCCTGGACCAGCCAGCTGTCTGAGTGTACTGGTTTCTCTCAAGAAGACCTCTTGCCCTGTGTGCTGAGCCTCCACCAAAAGTGGTAATGGTTTTGGGACTCTTTGGGGGGGCACACAAGTACTTGGATTGCAGCTTTTGCACCTGTACAGTCAGCCCTCCCCAGTGAAGGAGGGGCCTTTGGTTAATTGCCTTGCTTCCCCTGCCACAAGGCACTAAGGTCCAGTTCAGGGACAGCTGTTCTATTTCTGCCAGTTGGTCTGGCCCTGGCTCACAGAAAGTGGACAGAAAAGGAGTTAGATGCTCACGTGCTCGGAAGCCACCAGGTATCCTGATGAAGCTGCTGAAACACCAACTCCCTTAGCACAACACTGAGAGACAGAGGGAAATTACCTAACTTGGCAGGTTTTCTTAATGTTATTTTATAGAATCCATTCTAAGATAGGGGTTTTAATCTTTCTTTCCAGCTTCCATGATGATGTCCCAAAGGATTATAGGCAGGTGTCCCTAATGGCAGTGAAACAGCGATTTGAGGATGAGCGCTATGAAGAAATAGGCAAAGAACAGGTGGGTGAGCTGTGGCTGCATCTTCTGCTGGCTGACACCCAGAGCAGAGCTGCTGCCCCATGGCAGGCTGTGTGAATAAAGTGGGAGTTTAAAAATTGAGTTGCAGGGACTCTTAACTGATGTTTGAGTGCCTGTGAGAAGAATTTGCTGGGATAGATTTCTCCTAGAAAATAAATAGTGTCCTTCTGGCTATTTAGTTCTTACAAGAATCTCAGGGTCTAATTCTTACAAGTGCTTTAATTTTTTTTTAAATCTATTTATTTAATATTTTAGGTTATGAGTTACAGCCAGCTCTGCTCATTGTTGGGTGTTAAACAGGAGGACCCAGAGCCCAGTCCCTTGCACAGGAACGTAGTGGAAATTCAGACTTTCCTCAGCTCTCCCTCTGGAAAGAGAGCTAAAAGGCGAGTATAACTCGTGGCTGTCAGCAGCTCTGAAGATCAGCCAGAGCCTTTCCTCCTCTCTGGTACCCTGAGGTTTCATTCCTAAACACAACCAATTTTCCTGTCACCATCTTGACATACCTATTAAAAGAGCTGGAAAAGACTTGGCTTTTAACATGTGATTTCTGGGGTGTTTTGCTACAGGAGGAGGGAAGACAGCATTCAGGATGACAGAGGCAGCTTTGTGACTACACCCACAGCAGAGCTATCCTCCCAGGAAGAAAGTCTGCTGGACAACTTCCTTGACTGGAGTTTAGATTCCTGCTCTGGTTATGAAGGTGATCAGGAAAGCGAAGGCGAGCGAGAAGGAGATGGTGAGCAGTTTATTCTTATAAAAAGCAGCCAAGAGTATTAAACCTGTCTTTTCATTTTTGCTTAAAACTGTTTCTCAGGCACCAGATGCCTGAACTTTCAGCTGAAGACCAGTTGGAAAAACTCCTCCCCTTTCCTGTGGTTATAATTGTTAAACTCTATGAGAGGTATCTTATCGGTTCTTTCTCTGCACTGCTTCAGAACATGATGAGGGGTTTTGTATTTGCTCAGCATTTCAAAGTCAGGCTGCAGTGCACCAAATGTGATGAATGAGCCACTGTCTTAGAAACGCTAATTAGCTGTTGGGTTTTGCTGACCCTGGGCCTGGCTGCTCATTTTCTAACAGCTCCTAGTACCTGTTCAAATAGCCTGAGGGAAGAAAAGATGCTGTGTGAATAGAGGGTGAGCTGAGAGCCCTGCCCTCCAGTTGTGAGCAGATGGAAGGTTGACTCTTGCTTGGCTTTTTTCTGCTTGACTCTGTGCTGAGTGCCTGCTTGGTTCTGGACTGGGACAAACGAATGTTTCTCTTTGCCCATTCTGCAGTGACCAGCCCCAGCGGGATCCTGGATGTGACAGTGCTGTACCTGGACCCCGCAGAGCACTGTGGCCAGGACTCCAGTGATGAGGACAGCCTGCCTGGGGAGTGGGATGGCTCTGGGGCACCCCACAGGGAAGGGGAGCTGCCAGGGGCATATCTCACCCCAAGGAATCCCAACCCAGAGGGGAGCTCGGGCTACTCTTCTGTCAACACTGCCAGTCCTACATCTTCTGTTGAAGGCAGCCCTGGAGCTCCTCCCAAACCTACCTCAGCACTGCCCCACGGCAATTCCATGAACCAGGAGCCGTGCCAGCCCCATTACCTGCACAGGAGGCAAGTCAAGAGAAAAAACATGGCAGAACACACTGAAGAAAGGCTGAACTTGGGCTTCTTAAGCCTCTGATTTCTTCATGCTTTTAACTTCTCCAGGATTCCTGGAAACCATATTTCTGTTGCAGTCATACAGGGATGATAGTGAATAATTGTAAATACCTCCAAAATACCTTCCCTTTAACCTTGTCCATCTTGTACATCTGGGCTATTTCCTCCCTTCACAGCTGCCTTTTTACGTATCCCCTATTGTCTGATCCTCTGCTAAGGTTCCGCTCTCTCTGTGAAATTCATAGCCCAGTTTTATCATCCCTCTTAGTGATAGAAAAGAACTGTCCTGTCCCTTGCTTCCTCTGAGGCCTGGCACTGTGAGTGAAATGAATTGACATTGGTTCTCAAGTTTCTGAATGTAACACTATGCTTGAATTCTTCCACTTGAAAGACCTATTTTGAGGTTGTGCTGCCTTTTTACTCTGTCCAGGTCTCCCTCAGCTCCCTTCTTGTCTATGGCATTTGCTGCACTGATACAAGGTTTTTACTGAAGAACCCCAGAGGTAAATGAAAGCTCACTGCAGGTCTGAGCTGCTCTCTCACCTACCTCTCACATGGTTTAAAATCCTTTTGCGTCTTCTCTTGTTGCCATGTTTTCTTCACCTGAAAAATCCTTCTGTGCCTTAACACATAGGAATTGGAATACCAAGGTACAAGACTTCAAAAAGATGTCACTGAATTTACACTGGAACTGGACTCCAGGACTGTTTAGAAGTTACTGTGGCATTGGCAACAGTTCAGATACACACAGTGTAGTGAGTGTTTATTGACTGTTTTTTTATAAAATTGTTTTGTTAGTAGAGATGGGTCCTGGTCTTCCTTCCCCTCATTCCCTGGCCTGAGGGATGAGGTCAGGGCTTAGCTCTGAGCCGAGTTCTGATGGTTAAGCTGCAGTGGCACTACCTGAAGGTTATTTACATAAATCTCACAAGGAGCACAGGGCTCAAATCACCCTCACAACCCTACAGCAGCTCCAGAAAGGCCTTGAATCTGCCAAATAACCAACAGCAGCCTTGGGTACTTGTCCACAAAGTTTATTACAAAACCATGTACTGCCACTCTCGTTCAAAAGAGAAAATCCCTGATTTCGTGTCCTGGCTCATGGTGGCTCCACTGCAGTTCTCCAGCTACTGCTTCCCCTGATCTGCCATGCAGAGGTGTCTTCACATTAACTTGGTGCAGCAGCAGCTCAAACTTCAGCACTGGGTCACATTAACATGGGAAGAAAACACTTAAAAAATCCTCTCTCATTCTAAAACTGCTAAAAGTGAAAATATATCTGGGAAAGGCCTCACTGCAGAAAGCTCTGAACTCTTTCTTGACCTGAAAAAATAAAAGCAGAGAAGGGGAAGATGGTTCAGTTTAATTCCTTCCCAGGAAAAGGAAATTAGGTGAAGAGCTGGCTCTGTGTTCCTGCTGCTGGATGCAGAGCCTTGGCTGATGCAGCCCTGCACTAAAACCAGATCTGGCTCTGTATCAAGCCTCACTCTTGGAGGTGCCTCATGGCTAAAATAGCACCTGGGCTTGAGAGCCAGTGCTGCAGGGCTGAGGAGCTAAAACCACTCGAGGCTGCTTTCTGAGAGAAAAGCAAAAAGTACAGCCCGGAGCTTCAGATTTTAAAAAAAAATACCAGATGGCCTGAGTGCATTTTATTATCACCTCCAAACCCCCTGCAGCCCCTTCCAACCTTTGCTTTATTAACCCCTGTTGTATTCCTTCATGGGCAAGTATTTCCAGAAAAACTTGAGGAAGCACAGGCTAAGTCTGGACTGGTTTCAATAGGGAATGACATGTCAGGAGGAGCAGGTTGGTCTCACCTGGAGAGATGGCACAGCCCAGCCTGCTCTGTCCTCACCTGCCTGTGGCAGCACAGGGCACACAGAGCAGGTACCAGCACTCACCTCAGGGCACCACTTGGACATCCACGGAGTCGTAAGCTGAAGCTTTCATCTTTTCCAGTGGCTTCCCGAAGAGCTGCCGCAGGGCCGCGTAGCCAGGCTTCTCCTCGTACTCCAGTGCCATCACCTGCTCCAGGTAGCTCTCCAGGGCACCTGCAAAGAAAGGGACTCACATTGGAGCAGCACAGAAACTCCAGCTGCCAAATGGCCACTTCAAGCTGCTTGTCCTGCAGCTCAGCCACCCTCCCACCCCAGCTGCAGAGAGGAAAACCAAACCAAGGCTAATAAAACAAAGCTCAAAGAATCACGGAATTATACAATAAAATAGAATCACCAACTAGTTTGGGTTGAAAGGGACCTTAAAGCCCATCTCCTTCCACCCCCTGCCACGGGCAGGGACACGTTCCACTATCTCAGGCTGCTCCAAGCCTGTCCAACCTGGCCTTGAACACTTTTCAGGAATGGGACAGCCACAGCTTCTCTGGACAACAAAATGGGATGGGGAAGTGACCTCCAGCCCCAGATACTTCATTTCTAAACCCACCAGCACAGCTGTCCCTTCAGCAAGGTTCATGAAAGCAGATCATGGGAAGCAGCCCTTGTTCTTCTGTACAGAAAACAAGGGATTGTTCCCAGCCTGACAGACAGTTCATGCAATGCTTGGTCACCATCACCACTGGAAACCATTCTGGACCAGCACCCCAGCACAGAGGAAGTTCTGGCTTCAGGTACAATCAGTCAATCCTCCATCCCTGAGTCCCATTGCCACTGAGAGCAAGCCCATACCTGGAATGGATCTCTGCCTGAAGCACAGTCGGAGAAGACATCTCACATCCTTTCTGTACCTGGAATAGTCAGCACAGAGTCCTGTCAGGTGAGAAGCAATGGAACAGGCACCTGAGCACCTGGCTTTGACAACAGGGACAAAAAAAATCCCCAGAAAGCTGAATTCAGCTGGCCGTGTTCTGGATGAAGCAGAACTTGGGGTTCACCAAACACTGTGGGGCCAGGCTCAGCCTTGGCTGTGGGATTTACCACATCCCAACAGTGTATTGTGACCTGGGGATTTCAGTCACAACCCCCCCTCACTGCTTCCTACTGAGCATTTCCCAGAAGAAAAGATGATTTCTCCTACCTTTCTTTCTGTTCCACCACAGCTTTTACTTTGTCCAGCTCGTCAGACCAAGGCAAAATGCCACAGAGCCATTTCAGAAGACAGTAGCCCAGAGATTCCAAGTCACTCCGTCGAGATGGTCCTGATGGGAAGCATGAGACATTCACATGTCACTCATGAAGGGGGCAAAAGTAAAGAAATCCAAGAGCATCATGAGGCTATCAATACTCCTGGGAGCCTGCTAACTCACATAGTTCAGGAATCACCTCCCAGCCTCTGGAGAAAGATTTCCTGAACACTGTGAAAGAGCAGACACATCCCAACCAGGAGAAGGACAGAATTTGGCACAGGCTGCGCAGGACAGCACGAAGTCCCCATCCCTGGAGGAATTTAGCAAGTCATGCAGATGTAGCACTTGGAAACTTGGGTTAGTGGTGACCTTGGCAGTGCTGGGTTTACAGCTGGACTCAATGATCTTAAAGGTCTTTTCCAACCAAAGCGATTCTATGACTTAAATGCCTTTCCAGCTCTAACTGCTTCAAGGTCAGAGCAGAGCCTGCTGCAAATCTGTTTTGGGCAGGGATCCAGTCTGGCTTGAAACAGACCCCTGTTAAGCCAGCACGAAGGGCCCTGTTTTCTATTCCCCACACGCCTGCAGCAGCCAAGGCTCCAGATGGAGCAGGAACATCCCTGCTGTGACCAATGAGTGACCTGACAAGTCCCAATACAGCAGCCATCAGGAGGCAGGAGTGAACAGCCCAAATAGGAACCAGGTTCCTGGTGCATGTGAATGCCTGGAAAGCAGCAGTGCCAGCAACGCCAGCAGAGCCAGCGGGGAGCCCCAGCTCCAGGGAGCACCACCACAGGAGCAGCTCCAGCATGCGTCACAAACCCAGACCCACCTGTGCCCTTGTGGCTGTCCAGGCTGATGAACTCCACCGTGCCCTCGTGAGGGGTCCTGCTGCCCTCGCGCCGAGCCACGTGCTTCCCCCCGGGGCAGTACCGGAACGCGAAGCCATAGCCAGCGAGGGTCACCTGCAGGGCAGCACAGAGCACCCCCCGAGTGCAGAGCAGCCCCCAGTGCTGCCCCACAGCCCCTGCTTGAGCACTGCCCAGCCTGCCCTGCTGCCCTGCCCAAGGCAGGGACCCGGAGGCTGCCTTAGCCCATGGCACAATCCCAGCTCAGTGCCCTTTCCTGGCAGCACTGCTCCTGCTCTGCTCCCTACCTGTGTGAGGTCTGCTGGGTTCAAGTAGATGTTCTCAGCAGTGATGTCCCCATGCACATATTCGTTCTCATGAATGTACTCCAGGCAGTCTAGCTGGGAAGAAACAGGGGGAGCATATCAGATCCATGCAGGTTCCTGCAGCACCCTGGCTATCACTGAGCTGGACCTTCCCCAGCTCCCTGCAGCCACGTGGAGGAGCACTAAAAACACCATGTCTCACAGCCTTCAAGTTCAAAGGTCAGGTTTTTCTCACTCCTCATCCCAAATTCCTTCAAGGTGACACAGTGCTGAAAAGAGGCTACTGAACTTTACAGTAGGCTTGAAGGATGCTACTTAGAGACCTCACCCAAGCAAGCCCCTGGAGCAGCTTTAGAACACCTCTGGGCAATGCAGAAGGAAGAAGCTTTTTTTAGAAAAGTCTCTTGGGAAGGATTGGTTCTCCACATACCACACGAATTGCAATCTGAAAAGCTGCCTTCTCCCTCAGTAGGTGCAGCCCATCGCTCAGGACCGACTGAAGAGACCGACCCAAGTCAGAGAACACCAAAAACCTGCAGGAGAAAAGGGCTTTACACATGGCAGTACCGACCTGGTTTGGAGACCCTGCAGCAGACAAACACTTGTCAAGTGACCCATTGGACCCCACTTCAACTCCAAGCTGACCTGGGCAAACACTTCCTTGACTTTTGATAAGAGAAAACTTCTAATAAAGGAGACACGTGTGCTCATCATGTGTTGCAGACACACAGCCTGAATCTCCCCTTTGTGTTAAGTGTCAAGGACCAGAATAAGGTGTCCCCTGGCCTGAGGGGCAGCAGCAGCAAAAGCAGTAACCAGCAACACAAGGACTGAAGGAAACAAAGTAATGAGAGGCAAAGCATTTAATAAATGATAGGAGCAGTGCATAATGTCAGAAGCCCAGGGGACAATGACAGAAGGACTAGAGAACAGCAAGCAGAGGAGAGGGAAAGCCAGAGATGCTCAGACAGCCCAAGAGCTCAGTCACCTCACCTGTAGCTGTCTGCATGCAGTCCAAAGCCAACACAGTTGGGGATGCCCAGCAGCGGTACGGAGTGCCCCTTCTTCCACTTCTCCACTACAAGAGGAGAGAGGACAGTGCAGCAGATGCTGCTGAGGAACTCCAGAAGGAAGGAGTTAGGGTTGCTCCTCCTCTGAAGGTCTGCTCTGGCCTGGACAGCTGACAGTGGCCTCTCATCCTGACTCTGTTCCCAGAATTCCAGTCTGATGTGTGCACTGGCATGTGAATGCATATAGCACTGCAGACCAAGAATGGAACAGGGAAGATTCTGGGAATATCAGAGCAGGCTATGGCATGGGATTGCTACAGGCTAGGGAAAACAAGGAGAGGGGAGAGAGAAAGGGGGAGGGACAAGCAGATTTTTACCCTTCTCTCAGAAGTGTAGATTTGACACAAATTCTTCCATCCCCCCTGCCTACATTCTCTGGGCAGCTTTATTCTTGCTCAGGTTCTGGGATCAATGGAGTTGATACCAGAGAGCAGCTGACAGAACCACCCATGGAAGAGGGACAGGACAAGGTGAGTCAAGGTGAGTCAGGCTGCAGGGCTGGACAGCTCCCAGACACATCAAGACAGAGTGAGGAGCACAAGAAAGCTGTGCTCATACAGCACACAGACTGCTGGGAGAACTGGCACTGACCGAACTCCTCAGCACTCTGGCACTAACTGAGGAGGGGATTTATTTATCCTAGCCTGGCATTCCAAGAGATTCACATAACTGATGAGAGAGGAATGCCAGTTATCCTTGGTCCTTGCCCTCCCAAGAAGCACCAACCTGTGCCTGCCTTTGCAGCTCGCTGGAAGAAATTCTGTTCATTGTAGATCCTCCCATCTTTGGCATCCTAAAGGGAACAGGGAGGAGCATTACTTCAGCCATACACATCCTGCTGGAAAGGGAAACTTGGGTAAGATTGCTATAAGACTTCCACTATTCATTTTAAAGAAAGCAAAGATCAACTAACAGAGCTGAGAGCAGAGCTCAGGTGTCTTGGTTCCCTATTTAATGCTGCCCCTAATAACCACATAAACTCTGAGCATCAGCAGAGAACAGGAGAGGGGCCATCTCAGGTTGGGCCTTTCCAGCAGCCCATTTACAGCTGTCTGAGGGTTAACAACAGCCAGGCAGAGCAGCCCAGGCACAGCACAGAGAGAGCTCTGGTCCCACAGCTGTTACATTAAAGGGAGACAGAGGTGACCTTCTTAGCCACAGCAGGGATGAGGGCATTTCTACAAGCATGCAAGTCTCAACAGAGAGCTGTAAATAACATTTATTATATGTTAGCTGTAGATAACATTTATTCTAGCTGTCAGAAAGTGAGACAAGAAAATTAGACAAGTCTGTATTAGTAACATTTGAGGTTTTGAGGTACTGCTGTCATCGAGTGACCTCAACTGCACATAGTTCACACTCAGTCTGTGTTTGCCTACACATATGTATCTATTCAACACTAACTCAGGACAGCTGCTGTCCTGGGTGGGAGAAAGCAGCTGTGTTATATTCTGCCTGTTTTGATACAAAACTGGTATCAAAGATAACTGGAGGAACACCAGGCTGCAGACAACAAAGACCATGTCCCAGAGGGTATTTCACTCTGCATCTTGCCTGTGAGCCCATGTGGGCCATCAAACCCCACAGCCAAAATGCTGTCATGTGCCATGTCACACTCCACGGTGCTCAGCAGACCACAAGCAGCCAAAAGGTGCAAAACAGAGAATTTGGGAGTGTTGCCTACAGAAGTGATTACAGTTTCCCACCTACTGGTTCTAGCCTTGTGGCACTTAGCAGATTTTTCTCATCCACACTGTATTCCTTCTCCATCCTCTTACATGTCTCCTCTGACAAAAGGCAGAGGGATTATCCAAGTGCCTGCAAGAGCCCCACAGAGCCATCAGTCAGCACTGGCCCTCCTACAGACCAGCAACCCCCAAGAGCTACAGCAGACAAGAAAAACAGTCTGTCAGCTCTGGTTTGTGAGCTACTGAGAATCAATCGACTGAATTTCTACCACAGAACAGCTGTTACTGGAAATAACACATTTCTGGAGAACCCATGATATTGACAGTACCTGGCAAGATGGCTTGGAACTCCAACTATAATTCCTATTTGATTTCAAAGTGTGCTCTGGCTTTACACAGTATCTCCATGCTGGCTCTCACACAGCCTCAGCATAGCACCAAATTCCAACCTCTCCAGTTTCCCCAGACTTCAGCAGGGTGTGTGCACACCTGCCAGAGAGGAAAAGAGTTGGTCTGACATTCCTCAATCAAGATCTCTACCTCACACCACCAAGTTCTGCAGGTTCCTGAGCCTGGTCAATCAAAGCAGCAGCATTCTGTGATTAAGGCTTCAGAGGTTTTTTAATCCTCATATCCATTTTCTTCACACCTTTAGCAGAAAAGCCAATTGAAATCCCAGCACAACACCTTCAGGAGGTTAGATCCATCTCCTAAGCTAGCAGGGGCCTCTCTGATCACTCTCTCCAAATTCCTCAGATACTCTCAGCCAAACAGGTCTGGACACAGTACTCTATGCACTATTCCTTACCCAAACAGAACAAAACTCACAAGTTTGAGGGAGTAGCTTTGCTTTTGAGAGCAGGTTCCAGATGCTGACTGCGCTGTGGAAGGATGGAACAGATGTGTTACAGGAGCATGGAAAGAGGTTGTGCATCTTTAAATGCAGCCTGTGCAGCTGGATTAACTCATCCTCTGTTTCTTTCCCTTGAGCTTTGCAACCTCTGTGACAGCACCTTCCCAGATCACTACAAAATAATTCTTACCTTGCTCCAGGAGCTCAGCACCCTGACATGCTGCGAGTGCAGTTCTGCTTAAATCACAGAAGCATCTGGCATGGCTACAGTTTGGGGAGGCTTTGAGGGGTATGTAAAGAATAGATCATTAGTAGAATCTCAAAGGCATCCCCAAATTCATTTGTTGAGCACTCCCTCCAGCTCACTCCATGGTTTGACAAGTCTGTAAGGGATGCCAAGTCCCTTTGCTCTGTATGGATGTTAGAGTTGTATGTGGCTTCCCTTCTCCAAAAGGATTTGCACCCATGACTTGGCCTCAGGGCAGTTCCTCCTCTCTTGCTCTTAGACCAAGTGCTATCCACAGGTTACCTGCTGCTCATCACCTAAAACCTACTTCTATGAAAGCACTGTCCACTATTGATTTCCCTTTTTATCACATTTTTTAAAAAACATAGATGGATGCTCAGACTTCGTTATGCAACAGCTTGGATAATGAAAAAGAAAGTTAAGCCAAATATCAGGCAAAACTTGGTAATGGAGAAAATTCCTCCTGGACAGTTTCCAAATCAACAAGAGAAGATCAAAAACTCCCCTTTGGAAGTTTACAACTAGACTGAAAAGATCAGCACTTACTAAATGGCTGAGAAGCAGCCTGTGTGGTGTAGTTGCTTTCTTTGGCCCCAAAACAGCCTGAGAATTGACATTTAGTGGGTAGTGACACCTCTAACAGCACAGGAACTCCTGTACAGTGCCAGCAGTTTTTGGACCTAAAATAACAGAAAGAGTAAGTGTGGCCCCAACAATGGACATTCCATAATAAGAGAGCAGCCTGGCCTTGGCTTGATATTATGCTGACGGCAGAGTGACTGACAGGCAGATAGATGTCCAGTGAGGAACGGCTGGAGCTCTGCTAGGGGAGGTTTAGGTTGGATCTCAGGAAAAGGTTCTTCCCCCAGAAGAACTGGGGCACTCCCCAGGCTCCCCAGGGAATGGCCCCGAGGCTGCCAGAGCTCCAGGAGCGTTTGGACACCACTCCAGGGATGCCCAGGCTGGGATTGTTGGGGTGTCTGTGCAGGGCGAGGAGCTGGACTCCAGGGTTCTTGCGGGTCCCTTCCAGCTCAGATATTGTATGAATGACGGATCCTGCAAGCCTGATCACTGCCAGCCCGGCGGGCACCGGTGTCACCCAATCCGCGGGCTCCGGGGGTTTTAGGATGTCGCGACAGCTGTCGCCGAACCCAGAGCCGGGGACCCCTCGCCTCCCGGCCCCGCTCCGCCCGCCCCGG